>MUZC01004481.1:371914-383728 GCA_002072015.1 Radix auricularia | reverse complement strand
CCCCCCCCCCCACACACAAAGCACGTCACACTTTCGTCTGGAGCGTGATGTACTTTATGGACGGCCCCTAAGTGTTTTCAAACATGCTCATTTTCAAATAGACAATACTGTCTTAAGGTGGGTGTCACAGCTTTTTGACGTCATATTATGGGTGGGGGTGTCTAAGTTTTTGTATCATTGTGTGACAAGGGGGAGAGAGGGGGTAAAAATTGGCCAAAATCACGTGACGTTATTTATGGATAATGCCATTCAGGTGTAATTTTCAATTAAATTTGAGTTAAGTATAACATAAGGGCCGTAAAAAGCATTTGAAATTAATAAGACTCACAAAATAGCGCTGTAATAGCTAAAATACAACATATATATTAATGCATTTAATAAATCAGAAACGTAAGTTCTCACGAGAAAATTACATTTTGCTGTGAAATTATATGCAAGTAGAAACTATAGGATTAACAAAGATGGATATCTGAAAATTTTTACAGGCTAAAAAAAACAACAAAAGCAAAAAAGAAAAGTAGTGCAATTGCGAGCTTCCGAAATGCCGTTATTAGAAGATTTTGGGGTGTCTGCAGCATCTGACTTATCATTGGCATTGAGGACATCAGTACAAGTCCACAGCCATACACAGATGAGCCAACTGTTTCTAATTTGATTGTCGCTGACACTTATTCATTTTCTAAATTGGATATTGGAAGGTATGTCTGGACACACGACGTTTCAAATGAGTTGAAACTGCAGCTGATTCGTGATTGTTGGACCTCTGATAAAATGTACGAGTTTAGAGCTGATAGTGAAGGAAACAGAGTTTTTAGATATGCATGGTTATCAAACTATTCACCGTTGCTTTTATACTCGCAAATATTAAACGTTTTTTTTTGTTGTTGTAATTATTGTGTGTCGTTTCCGCAAAAAGTAATTCCAGGAGTTCAATTGGCATTTTTCATCAAACAATGCATAAAATATAAATAATTCAACGAATATCTACGTAGCCAAATGCAAAACACTTGACACAAAGGCTCTCGTGAAGATGCAACTGCAAGCAATTTTCTTGCATTATTGAAAGCCAAAGCAGTTGCTATAGATGAACAGTTAGACTCATCATTTAGAAGACAAATTCAAGAAAATCGCATCAAACTGGGTCCTATCATTTCTACAATCCTATTTTGGAGCATGCATGATTAAGCACTTGGTAAAAAGGATTAAACGCAGGTAATTTTTTACGATATGTTAGAGTTTCGTGCAATCTGGAGATGAAGTTCTTGGTAATCATTTGTCAATTGTTTCTTGTAGTGCCAAGTATATCTCGGCAACTATGCAAATCACTATAATTGAAATTTGTGGGTCTCTCTTGCTTGATACATTGTTCGTGAAGAAAATAATTCAGTTGTATTTTCTATATTTGCCGACGAGACAAATGACATTTCAGGAATTTAGTAGATGTAACTTGGTGTTAGATTTGTCAAAGAACAAAATGAGAAAATGATTGTCACAGAATAATTCCTGGGATATATTCCAACTGTCGATAGAACAGCTAACACCATCATTAAAATTCATTAGAATTTGGATTAGATATGACAAAGGTTGTTGGTCAAGGGTACTGGTCATACTCTAAAATGGCAGGTAAAAAAGGAGGAATCCAGGCAATAACTAGAAAAAATACCCAAAGGCAGCCTTTGTACATTGCAGTTCACATAAACTAAATCTTGTCGTGAACGATTTAAATAATATGAATGCCATACGAAACACAATAGGAACAATTAAATCAATTAAAGTGTTTTCCGAGAAAGTAATCAGCGAATAAAACTAAATCAAATAATTATACAATTACTATATTTATATTTTATGATAAATGACTAACATTGTATTTGTGTAGTTATTGAGGATAGAACTAATGAATTCAATTTAACTATTTTAACATCATTTTAGTTCCCATGTTACTTACAAATCAATTAGAGCTGACAAGACAAAGCACAATTATTTATTTTGATTAAAAAAAAAAAAAAGAAGCTGTGATACCTACATATAGTAACATGATACTATCAAATGTTGTATAATACATGATACTATCAAATGTTGTATAAAACATGATACAATCAAATGTTGTATGAACATGGTACTATCAAATGTTGTATAATACATGATACTATCAAATGTTATATAATACATGGCTCCTATCACATGTTATATAATACATGATACTGTATTTGTAGAACTACAACACCACCACCTTATATTTGTAGAACTACAACACCACCACCTTGAATTTGTACGATTACAACACCGTCACCTTGTATTTGTAGAACTACATCACTGCCACCTTGTATTTGTAGAACTACAACACCACCACCTTTTATTTGTAGAACTACAACACCACCACCTTGAATTTGTACGATTACAACACCACCTCCTTTTATTTGTAAGATATATTTGTGATATTACTATTACAACACCACCACCTTGTATTTGTAAGAACTACAACACCACCTCCTTGTATTTGTAAGATTACAACACCCATTGTCCGAAATGCGTCACCAACATGTCCGGCGCCACTATCTTCTGCACACGTGGAAGGACGATGAGTCAGCTGCCTTGAACCCCCCTCCCCCCGTCCCCTTCCAACATCCGAGTCACTGGTTATTTTATTGAGTCCCGTTCCCAAACAATGGGCACACAATCGTGTAATTGACCCCTCAGGGGTGGGGTGTTAACTCCCATAAAAACACCCGGGGAGGGGGGAGGTTGCCATCATTTATCATTTAATTGTGAAAATGTTTATAGACACATAAACCAGGGATTCTTAACCTGATGTCCATGGTCACTAAATCAGGGATTCTTAACCTGTTGTCCTTGGCCTTTAAATCAGGCATTCTTAATCTGTTGTCCTTGGCCACTAAATCAGGCATTCTTAACCTTATGTCCTTGGCCACTAAACCAGGGATTCTTAACCTGTTGTCCTTGGCCACTAAACCAGGGATTCTTAACCTGTTGTCCTTGGCCACTAAACCAGGGATTCTTAACCTGTTGTCATTGGATACCAAACCAGGGATTATTAATCTGCTAATATTTGGACATTAAACTAGGGATTCTTAACCAGGGACTATCTTTCCCGTAACGAAAATAAAAAATAGATATCGGCGAAAAAAATTAGTCTATATTGATTTTTTTTTATTGAAGGAGTATCTCTGTGGCCTTAGTCTCTAACTCTTATCTGACTCACAAAAGGGTGCACTTGCCAGAAAATTTTCAGAACTCCTGCTCTAAATTTGAATGCTCTTACAGACCATCACATTTTTAAAGGGATCATATACAAGGTAAAAACTCTTTACAAGAGTGACTGGAGTGGTACATTCTTCATTAGGTTAAGTACGGTGCATCAATAACAAAGGAATAGGTTATCAGGGGATGTGCGGTAATTAAATCACGCCCATTAACAAAATTGTCCTCTCCGACCAAGATTTTCTCTCAGTCACAAATTTCACCCAGAAACGAAACATGGGTATTCCCCCCACTCCCCACCCCGCCCACATTGTTTATTAGTGGCCCACCAGGTCCACACAGGCAGGTACTCCAGGGAGAGTTCATTATTTCTATGTTGACGAGCTTCACAACAAGATAAGATCTCGACATTGTTTTCTTGGTAGATGGGAAACAACCCGAGGATGTATACCGGATCTTGGTCATGGAGAAACTGATTGTCGTTTGATAACTTGTGTGTGTGTTTTTGTGTTTGTGTGTGTTTGTTTGTTTGTGTATGTGTGTGTTTGTTTGTGCGTGTTTGTGTATGTGTGTGTTTGTGCGTGTTTGTGTGTGGTGTGTTTGTTTGTGAATATTGTGTTATTACTTGGTGTCCGTGAGCGTGTCTGGGTGTGTGGGATGTGTGTTTGTGTGGGATGTGTGTGTGTGTGGGATGTGTGTGTGTGTTTGTGTGTATGTGGGATGTGTGTGTGTTTTTGTTTGTGAATATTGTGTTATAACTTAGTATCCATGGACGTGTCTGGGTGTGTGGGATGTGTGTGTGTGGGATGTGTGTGTGTGGGATGTGTGTGTGTGGGATGTGTGTGTGTGTTTGTGTGTGTGTGGGATGTGTGTGTGTGGGATGTGTGTGTGTGGGATGTGTGTGTGTGGGATGTGTGTGTGTGGGATGTGTGTGTGAGTTTGTGTTTGCTTGTTTGTGAATATTGTGTTATGTTATTACTTGGTGTCCGTGGACGTGTCTGGGTGTGTGGGATGTGTGTGTGTGGGGGGATGTGTGTGTGTGTGTGTGTGTGTGTGTGTGTGGCTAAGTAGAAGTTGTAAATCGTTTACAAATTTTGCATGTGTTTGGGTAAAAACTTGATATCGTGTGTGATAGCTTGTTTTATGGTATTTTGTTGTTGTGTTTTTAATCGATTAAAATTAATTTCTTGGATTAAAATTTAAGACACTCTTACCCACGGGAACGGGACCTTGCCTTCACGTAGATTGAACCAGAAATCACTACGTCACTGTGCACGCCCCCCACCCCACCCCCGAAAATCGTCCCAGGCGGGTAATGTAATTGAACTACGGTCTCCAACTTGACGATACTTGGCACACTAGCACAATACTACCGAGGACACATTCTTTTATGACGTAATTGATGTGAAACAAATATTAAGGCAGACATTTCCTCCGTTGAGCTTAGTCTAGGAAAGTGAAGGTATAAACCACTGCCCAACACCAGTCAATGCGCATTAAGTGGCCGCAAAAACTTTTGTTAATGCTCTTTATTAAAATACTTTTGAGTTGCATTCTGTGTGGACGAGAATCTTTTCTTAATCAAAGTTTGAGAACCATTGCCCATGATTAACGTCAATGTTCCCTTTAAGCTGCGAGGCGGCGGTCAGATACTTGTCCAGTTAAGAATTACCGCACAGCAATTTAAAAAAAAATTATTTTAAAAAAATAAAAATGGACGATATGCAAGTTTGCACTCAAACTGCTGTTTTTTTTGTTGTTTTTTTTTTACTTTGCACACGGACCAGCGAAGCTTAGATGGAACATTGGCATCGTATAGTCAAATGAGTTATTGCCAGAGGCGTCACTAGGGTGGGTGTCACCTGGGGTGGAAGCTCATGGTGTCATCCGGGGTGGTAGCTCATGGTGTCACCCCCTCTTGATTTTACCCATAGAATCCTCCGAGTTTTCCAGTGCCAAACAACGGGAACATACAGAATTTTACAGTCTGGTGTCACCCCCCTGATGGTGTCACCCGGGGCGGCCCGCCCCCACCGCACCCCCTAGCGACGCCACTGGTTATTGCTTTCATTTTGTTTTCGTCAAAAATTTTCAGTCCCATCTCTATTGCATATTGTATTTGTAACCAACAAACTTTGCTCAAATCGAGACTTCTCTTTCCCAGACACCTGAGCAGTTCAAAGGTCAAGCTTCAAGGACACCAACATGGCCGAGGAGGAGATCGATTTCTTCAAGCCCCACCCCCACCCCACCAAACCCCGGGTCAAGAGTTCGTTCTTTGAGGTGGTGCCAGATGCCTTTGACGACAAGAGTCTCAACTTTACTGGTGACCACAGGAGGGTCAAGAAAAAGGTGAGTTACAGGTGACTACAGGAGGGTCAAGAGAAAGGTGAGTTACAGGTGACTACAGAAGTGTCAAGAAAAAGGTGAGTTACTGGTGACTACAGGAGGGTCAAGAGAAGGGTGAGTTACAGGTGACTACAGGAGGGTCAAGAGAAATGTGAGTTACAGGTGACTACATGAGGGTCAAGAAAAAGGTGAGTTACAGGTGACTACCATAGGGTCAAGAGAAAGGTGAGTTACAGGTGACTACAGGAGGGTCAAGAAAAAGGTGAGTAAGAGGTGACTACAGGAGGGTCAAGAGAATGGTGAGTTACAGGTGACTACAGGAGGGTCAAGAGAAAGGTGAGTTACAGGTGACTACAGGAGGGTCAAGAAAAAGGTGAGTTACAGGTGACTACAGGAGGGTCAAAAAAGGTGAGTTACAGGTGACTACAGGAGGGTCAAGAAACAGGTGAGTTACAGGTGACTACAGGAGGGTCAAGAAAAGGGTGAGTTACAGGTGACTACAGGAACGTCAATAAAAAGGTGAGTTACAGGTGACTATAGGAGTGTCAAGAAAAAGGTGAGTTACAGGTGACTACAGGAGGGTCAAGAAATAGGTGAGTTACAGGTGACAATAGGAGGGTCAAGAGAAAGGTGAGTTACAGGTGACTAGAGGAGGGTCAAGAAAAAGGTGAGTTACAGGTGACTACAGGAGGGTCAAGAAAAGGTGAGTTACAGGTGACAATAGGAGGGTTAAGAAAAGGTGAGTTACTGATGACAACAGGAGAGCTAGAAAAAAGGTGAGTTACAGGTGACAACAGGAGGGCTAGGAAAAAGGTGAGTTACAGGTGACTACAAAAGGGTCAAGAAAAAAGGTAAGTTACAGGTGGCCACGGGAGGGTCAAGAAAAATGTGAGTTAATATTGACCACAGGAAGGTCAAGAAAAAGTTTAGCTAAAGGTGACTACAGGAGAGCCAGGAAAAAGGTGACTTGCAGGTGACTACAGAAGGGTCAAGAAAAGGATGGGTTACAGGTGATCAATGAAGGGGCAAGATAAGGATGAGTTAAAGGTGACTACAGAAGGGTAAAAAAAGTGAGTTACAGGTGACCACAGGAGGGCCAAGAAAAGGTGAGTTACAGGTGACTCCATTGTGTGCCCGTAGACAGTGTGTGGGGTTGTGAGTGCAGGTGGGTTTTTATGGAGCCTCCTACATGTGTGTGTTGATAATATAGAATTTTTTGATGTAGATGGGGCCTGATGGGGTCCGTATAAATGACTATGCACAAAAAGTCATATTTTCGTTACCCCCCTCACCCCATGTTGCACCCCGCACATTTTTGGGACCCCTCACCTATGCTTACCTACAAATAAGCGCCCTCCCCTCCCCCTTTTGAAAAAATAATTTTAAGCTATAGTCACAAGTTATGGTTTTACTCTTTTTAGTCATTTTATTGTCTTGAACAGTGCATCAAAATACCTGATAAAATAGAACAATTTAAGCAATGAAATCGGCATCCTGTTATACATAATAACGGCTGAGGCACCAGTGGGCGAAAGATAAACTTGTACTAATTTCAAGAAATGGGCATATGTGGCGCCGTCCATAAATGACGTCACGCACCTAGGGAGGGGAGGGGGGTCACACATTTGACGTTTTACATGGCTTCACTCCAGGGGCGGATCAAGATTGCATGGGGTCCTTGGCTGCAATCCTGCCTGGGGTCCTGTCCAGCCACCTTTGTTATCATATATCCTCCTCATAGTTCAACCATGCCGGACACCAAGCAAGCTGTCTAACCGCACCGACCAATGAGCTGGCTAGAAAAGGTAGTGCAGAGGGTGGGTGGTCATCGACACCAACAATTCGTTCAATTGAGTTCCACTACTTTGTTCTTTCATAATAACAGAATAGCATGTATTTCGTAGTGTAGTGGTTATTACATTCGCCATACACGCGGAAGGTCGTAAGTTCAAGCCCCAGCTAAGACATTACTTTTTTAATTTTTAAAAATGTTTGTGTTTGTGCCTATTCATTTCCCACTTTCTTTTCGAACATGACTTCGCAACACGGCTGTAAGCTTTGTTTCTCGACATTGGCATAATAACATCGTGCTTTACCTTTGCTCAGTGACGGAAAAGTAGTCACACACTCTACATAACAATTACTTTCATAAAATGAATTATTTAGGCGCCCTCCCTCGCTCTCCAGGCATGCGCAACCGTGTGTACCCGCAGCAGAGTATGCCTCATCGCTCATTAGCGGCGTATGCTACGAGGCGGGTCGGCTAGTACAATATAATAAGCTTGGGGCCCTTAAACATGCTCATTTTCAAATAGAACAAAATGGCTTTCATGGGGGCGGGGGCAAAACTTTGTGACGTAATATAGGAGGGGAGGGTCTAACTTTATGTGATGACCTGGGACGGGGGGGGAGTGTTGAAAAATCGGCTAAAATCGCGTGACGTCATTAATGCACGCCCCCCCCCCCGCCCTATAAATCAGACAGATATATTTTAGGTACTGATTTTGGTAATATGTGAACGTTTGTTCTGAACAAAACGTCGAACCGAAGCAAAAGAGAGTCATGGGTTCCAGCCTCGGTGCTGTCAAGGCCCCGGAGCTAGCCCCACAATCCCTTGCATGTGAGTGGTGGCTCAATGAAACTTGTGAACGCTACTTCACTTGCCCCTTAGGCCGTCACGGTCTGAACATTGGTTATTATAATTATTATTTTGTTAATAAAAAATAATGATTGTTTGAAAGTGTGACGTACTTTAGGGGGCGGGGGTCTAAGATTTGTGACAGTTTGTGTCAGCGGGATGGGGATTAAATGGTCAAAATAGCGGCCCCGTATAAGAAACGAGTTTATAATTTACACTTTTAAAAGCAGGTGTATGTAGATTTTAATGTAAAAAGCTAACATTGTAGAAGATCACGTTATCACAGTGCATGCCAATCTGTGCATGCCAATCTAACATTGTGCATGCCAATCTAACACTGTTCTGACCCCGTGCCTATGAACGCCGTAAATTCCCAAACTGGTTTGTGTTTTTCGACTGTGACAGGAAGTCACAGTTGACTCCGAGTTTGTTTAAAAGTTGACCGAACAAAGCTTCAGCACAAAACATGTCTTTATCGATTGGTACACATCTCATGAACACACTCTCATGTGCTGCCGTGTTGTAAGAATTTGATCACATGATTCACAGTAGAAATACCTGGCGGTGGATAACTTAAGAGGGGTGCAATATCTTAGGGCCTTTTAAAAAACAATTCATACAAGAAATTACCTAGCGAGTTGTTCGCCTACAGGTAGGTGGGTGACAACATTTCAGTTTATCTTAAGCGTAAGTCGTCTGCTGTAATTCACGAGCTGTCGCTTTAGTCTTACGTTTGGTGAAGCAGACGCGGCCGGTCACGGTTCTGATCAATCGATTGAAGGTTTTGATTACAGCTCTATAAAAAAAAATGCGTCTTTAAAACAGTAAATATACTCACCTGCTTAAAATCTTTTCGTGTCGTTGTAAAATAAGTGGGGGGAAATGTAACTATTTATAATTCCAGTTTTTATTCTCAATAATTTACGCATGCATTTGACTCAACGGCACCAATAAACGAACTGCATGAGGCGACATCGAGAGCCTAGACTGCTCAAGTCAGCGGCAATGTTTAAAGCATCTCTTCTTGCTGTGAGATACGTTAGGAAACGAGTATCCCAATTAGACAAGAGTGTTTCTGTTAGTTAAATCACATAAAACCTAGAAACTCTAGAGGATTAAAGAACAAAGAGCAATTTATTAATAATACATAAGACATGAAATTCTAACTTGGAAATAATTAAACACAACACTGAGATAGACATGGGGATAAAAGCATTTAAAACTCCAATAAAATGAAAGACTAGAAATAAAATCGGATAAGCACACGTTAGAATAGTTTTCTGTATAGAAATACAAGGGGCATTTGAAAGACAAGATCAGAAAAAAACCGCTTAGAAAAGGACTGGACAGCCAACACAATAATGCACTTAAATACATCTGGTTTCATGGGGAAAGGGGAGAGGGGGGCTTCTTCGTTAGTGCTTATAGGTGAGTGCCACATGTACAATAGTAATTGTTGGCACTAAAAGGCATAGGGAGTGAATTACAATATTCACATTACATTTGTAATATATCACAGCTAAACGCTTTAGTCAAATGGTTTGAGGGTGTGGGGGATTAAAATAATCATTTTGGGGCATAACAGCTCTCATAACATCTTTCTGTCCTATTCTTTTTCATCATATCGTCTATCTCCTTCCCTGGCTTCTCGCGTACCCCCCCCCACACCCTTTTTTCCCCGTCTGTTTCTGTAAATATTCTGCGGTTTTCGGCGTGCTTTAGCAGACGAGAACCTGTTCTACTGTCCATGAATGGGAAAAGTGAAAAAGCGTTTACTGTGACAGAACTGCTAACACCTGTCACCGCCATCAGTGTCCCTGAGTCATCGTACGACACAGATGAGCACCACACTTTAGATGAATTTACTCGTATGTCCTCGCATCACAGACATGCACACGTCATAGCCTCACATCAGATGACGTCACTCATATCTATGTGTGCTCTATATATTTTTTCCGCGCACTAGTGGGGGGGGGAGGGGGGGCGGTGGGCTCTATCTGTCTTAAAGCTTGTCATGTTATACATAGGCACAAAAGTCCATCTTTACAACCCTTTTTTAAAATACTCTTTAAGTCTCTGCATCCAGCGATTTCAGACTTTATTATTATTGTATGCATGCATACATGTATATGAGACTCTGTCTGCATCCAGGTTTAGAAGACTCTAATGCTATCTGTATCTTTAGATGTCAGGAATATTTGGTTGGAAAAAAACAACAGCTGAATATTACCCTGGACTCTTGAGTAGAAAATCGGTTTCACTCCACGGTATCTGGCGACTCTCCAAATTTAATCACATTAGAACCAATTTGATACAGTGACATCGTCCAAAACATCAAATGACGCGCGTACACCGTAACACTTGGTTAGAAACAAAGAAGTGCCCATAATGTGATACTCAATAATAACGTAACTAACATTTCCCTAAACGGGAACACTATTTATAGGGTTATATTAACATTTTATTCAACCATTTTCAAAAGATCTGTCTCCCTTATCATCGTACCACATTAACCTCATACCTTGGGATGGGTACAGGAAGAAAATACGCAAGGTGACGTACGCACGCACTTAGTGGCGCATTTTTATATGAAGGAGTGCTTTTAAGGGAGGTGGGTTTTTTTTGTTTTTTGTTTGGTTTTTTTTGGAAGGAGAGGGGTTAAATAGAGGGCCAATTATTTGGCCCTACTCAGCTAAGCACTGAACATCGCTACAGCAATGCCCCAAGTCTTCAAGAGGTACCTAAACTATACTTTTTAACAAGTGATTAAGTTATACTAACTATAACTGTCAACACTTTTGTTTTATCTACTAGGCTGAAGAGGAAGCCAAGCCTCTCGAGACAGTGCCAGAACCGGAAGTGGCAGAGCCCGAGCCAATGGAGGAGCCCGTCCAGGAACCGATCACAGCACATGACGTCTGCTTTACGTCTGCTGAGCCATGGGTGGCCGGTGACCGGGTAAGTAGAAGTCTTGTCTAGGTGGACATCGCGAGCTGGACAGCACTTGGATGTCCCTCTTTGGGCAGCACTTGGATGTCCCTCTTTGGGCAGCACTTGGATGTCCCTCTTTGGACAGTACTTGGATGTCCCCCTTTGGACAGCACTTGGATGTCCCTCTTTGGTCTCCAGATGTCTAGATTATAGTTGCTTAACGGTTTCCTAAAACAGTTTACTCTAGACATCCCAAAACGTTAACTCAGGACATCCTAAAATAGTTAATTTAGGACATCCCTAAATAGTTTACCTGGGACATCCCTAAAAAGTTTATTTAGGACATCCATAAATAGTTTATTTAGGACATCCATAAATAGTTTATTTAGGACATCCCTAAATAGTTAACTTGGGACATCCCTAAATAGTTTACTTGGGACATCACTAAATAGTTTACTTGCTTGTAGGGATTTATCAAATGAAGGAACATCCATAAATAGTTTACTTGGAACATCCATAAATAGTTTATTTAGGACATCCCTAAATAGTTTATTTGGGACATCCCTAAATAGTTTATTTGGGACATCCCTAAATAGTTTACTTGTCACATCCCTAAATAGTTTACTTGGGACATCACTAAATAGTTTACTTGGGACATCCCTAAATAGTTTACTTGG
>MUZC01004481.1:320275-360066 GCA_002072015.1 Radix auricularia | reverse complement strand
TGTGTGTGTGTGTGTGTGTGTGTGTGTGTCTGTGTGTGTGTGTGTGTGTGGTAAATGACCTAATTATAAGACCTAGCTATAAGAGCGCGAACTCATTTTATTATCATCATTACCGAAGGGAGGTCGAGAGTTTCTTTTTTGGTTGCTCTAATAGTTTCATTGAACTTTGCGGCGTTGGCCATTAGAAAATTATTCTCTAGGGCCCCATCAACCTTTCCCCAGTCGCTACGACAAACCCTCACTCACTTAAATTCTCCAAGCTAAAACTACCGGCGCCTTGGCGTACCCCCTACCCTACCCCACCCCACCCCAGCTTTAAGCTTCCCGATGAACACAGCACAAGTCTTTTAAAAAATGTAACAATAACTTCAAACTCACTTAAACCTTAAAGAGTTTTTTTTTTAATTTTAAAAAATTTATTTAAAAATTGCTATTCCTCTCTTGAATTCGAGAGCGTAGTTCCGGTACAATTACTCATCTCGAGTAGGCGCCGCGCCCAAGCCTGGGATACTCGTAACTTGGTCGGCTCGGTGCGTCTCTTTGACTTCTGCACTCCATTCAGTATATCCGGTGCTTGTAGGGGGGAAAGAAAGAGGGAACAGTTTCAGGGCTCGATAACTAGGCAGCTGCTAGAGAGAATTTTACTTTGCCTGGGTAGTGGTCCTTGGATGGTTTGCTAGTAATGTCGTGCAAGAGATCAATTATTATCGTCTAACTTTTAGGTTTAGATCCAAAGAGGAATTTATCAACATTATTTATTTGAGATCAATCAGATCAGTCTTTAAAAAAACAACAACTAAATTTTAAAAGACATGTGTCTTGATTATGTTGAAATTTGCAATAAATACTATGTGAAATCTTCATTTAATATGTGCTATGCTATGTTAACAACTGTATGCACCTATTTCACCTGTTCGCTTTAAAATACGTGAATTAACGTTTTTCTGAGTGTCACTTTTCACGTTTATTTATGACGCACGTTATCTTATCTTATCTTATCTTATCTGTTACAGAAGCTCCTACTATACAGAAGATCACGGGCGTGATTAATTTATTTTTTTAAAAATTGTTGTTCAATCAATATTATGCTACAGGTTATCTCCATGGAGACAATATCTGTGTCACATATCGGTATAAAAGTCATTACAAACCATGAACAATAATAAACCTCTTTTATTTCAGAAAACAGTGTGTGAGAGAAAAAAGGGGTGGGGGGAAGGGGTAGAAGTAAGCTTTGTGCCACTCTTGGAAGCATTATGAAATGTTTGCTAAGAGAACAATTTAAAAAAAAAAACAACAACATTATTTAGGCCTGCGTGCATTTTGAATATATTTTAAAACATATTTTGTTCTGTTTCGCAAAGACCTTTTGTGTTCGTTACAAAAACGTAGATAGGTTGCACCCCGGGGACAAAAATATTTAATTTGCGCACTCCCCACATAGTTACTTCTGTGTGTGTGGTGTTGTTTTTATTTCTGTGTTTTAGATAGTGACGTAGTTTAGCATACATGATTCTTATCGTTATTTGAATTTGAACGTTTTGGGTTTAGTGCAGTGTCAGATTTTTGTATACGCAACACAAGCTATAACTTAGGGCCCCCACTTTCATGGGGCCCCCGCCCCAAAATAAATAGTTCTAGTGAGCAATTACTGTCATATTCGGCACTGACACAAAGTATCTGGATTTATAAAGGGTCCCATACATTAAATAGCTTAGGGCCTCATAAACCTGACACTGGCTGTCTCGGGTTTATTAATAAAACCTTCAATGCCGCATGTCATCACCAATGAATTTCTGGGACGCGGTGGGCGAGTGGCATGCGCTCTCTGCTGGTCACGGGTTCGAATCCATGTGATGTCAAGGATTTGTTTCCGGGGCCAAGTATGGTCTGCGGACGCAATAATCTTCTGTTTAGAAGAAGCGTTAGATAAGTCAAAATTGACACCATTGACACGCATTTGTTATTTAATGCCAGCATGCGAATCAATTCAACAGAACAAATGTTTTAAAACTATAGTTCTAAATTTTAAATTAAGTTAGTTTTTAGAAAAAGAGTTACGTAACATGACAAATTGGTATTAACTTCTTATATTAATCCTCATCACTAGCCAATAGTGCATCAAAAAGCAGAGCTGTGGTTATTTATAGCTACAATACACGATCCGTTCCTAATACTTGTTCCGTGGCCTTTCCCGCCGTTTGCGCGGCAGAGAGGCTGCTGCTCGTGTGATGTGTATGGAAAAACACCGAGCGCTTCACGGAGGGTTCTTTTTTCACCAGTGTTGTTTAACATAATTTCTAATTTTTTGTTGTTGTAAATATTGCTTTAAGTTTGAATCGTATATTCTTTTTATTTCTCAATTTATTGTCCCGCACTGTCTTCCACAATGTATTTTTGACAAATTTGAAAATTCTACACGTATTTTTTTTATTTTTGAAATTGAAAGTGTGTGTACTACGTCAGAGCCGTGTTCCAATGGGGTGACCGTAATTACGGATAATTTATTCTATCTCGGTTTCAAACACCGGCCGGTTCTTTTTTACCGGTTCCGTTTCCTCTCGTACGGCCCAGGCCTTGTTGTTTTCCCTCAAAACGCCGCCGCCGATTTGTGAGTGTGTGCCAGCACCGAGTTCAACCTCTCCACACCCCCCTCCTCCTCCTTCAGGCTGGCCCACGTTACACTTCACACGGGGGGGAAAAGCTTTTCTAAATTTCAGCTGACACGAGTTAACGGATGTGTAGGTGTCGTGTTGTTTCTGTGTGACATCGCAGCCGAGCTCGCTTCCCTTCCATGCAGGATTTCTTTTCCATACGCTTGTAGCCGGCGGCATTAGTATTATAAATTATTTTCTCATCGATTGATCTCCTCCCGATGTCGAGGCCAGTAGGGTAATTCATTCACGGTTCTATTATTATTATTAGCTTGTAGGAGCTCAGCGTCGCTGTGGTGGTGTGTACCGGGTGCCCGTAGTTGTAATATCCAGGAAGACGCCTACTTTTATTGAGGCCTGTGCTGTTCTGTGTGTTTTACCGTGCTGGCGGTTGTGTGTGTTGTGTAGTGTGTGCGATTTCGTATTCTGTCTCAATCAAACCCGAGATCAGGAGAAGGAAACGTGTAAGTGTAGTGTGTAGACTTGCAGCACGCAGCGGATTACCCTTGAAATTCTTATCAGGATTTATTATATTTTCGTTTTAGCAGCAGCAGGTGACCCAATTCTGATTTCCAAACCAAAAATTGTATCGGTTGTCAGTTGTTACGTGCATTCGTCTTAGTCTCAAGAGCCGGACTAAAGACTAAACAAAAAGGACAAAAGATTTTTTAGTAAGCTCATTTTTCGTACTGTACGTTACCCAAAACATTGAAATATGAGTCGGACGCCAGTGAAAAAGGTTCCCATTCATCTGCAGGTATGTCACTGATTATAAATTATAAATATCATATAGTAATATTAATATAGTATAGTATAGTGTTACATTTTACATGTACTTGTACTCAAACTTGTACTATTGTACTTCTACTTTTACTACTCCTACTCCTAGTACCACTGCTTAGTTACAAAGTACTAAGTTAATGATGAAGCCTATCATTTTGAGAACCAGGCAGTATTAGTATAAGTATAAGTTAGTAGGCTTAGCCTGCAATCCTACTAACCTACTATAACTATATATATATATATTAATATATTATATACTATATTATATGCTACTTCACTACTATATTATATATCTAAATAAATAAAAATATGAATGAATGATTAAATGAATGACTATGTCAGGATTAGTATGGCTTCGATCTTTAAATTTAAATAACAGACTTACTCATCATTACCCCATATGTTGTCATTGTTATTATTGTTATATTAAGTTATAAGGCTTCTTGAAGTTCTTAATATTAAGAGTAAACGCCTACTACTACTACTACTACTACTACTACTACTACTACTACTACTACTACTACTACTACTACTACTGAACTGCTACTTCAGACAGTTTTTAAAAAATCCAAACAACAAATGCACCGTGTTATTTATGCCTATTAATCAGTCTAATTACTAATACTAATACTTGAGAAAAAGAAAATAATAAAATAACGATTCTTTGCGACATGTTTTCTCGACTTCTGACTTCTGTTTGATTTGTTTAACCGCTTAGCTTTATCGATCTAGATTTTATAAAGAAAGTTAAGTTAACTTTAAATTTACTTACTTCTACTTTCTAGATTATGTCTTAAGAATTGCTACACTTGCACAAAATATGAGTCTCATAGTTAAAAGGAGATGCTAACTTTGCATTTAACCTTTGTTACACTTTGTAACTTTGTTAAAAGTAATTTTGTTAAAGATTATTATAACCTTTACTCATTCTATTAATGTATTTCTCACCTCTTGCATTTAAATGTTACATGTTATTAGAGTTTAAAAGAGTAAAAAATTAGGTTGAGACAGTCAGACTCAGACCCAAGGTTGTAAAAAAAAATAAGAGTAAAACCATCTGCTGATATTGACAATAGACCTAATGAGTCATGATAAAACAATGTCTACTCCCTCCTTGTACTTTCCCTGTCCCCAATGTTGCTGGGCTGTTTATGACGTTAATTGAATAGCTAAACAGAGAAAAATAAAGCAACGTTGACATTAATTGGTTTTAAATGTACCTGGTATATTTTGCTCCGAACATTTGCTGTGAACAGAGCAACTTTAGGAATAGGCAAACTAGGCAGCCGCAAAGGGCTACTGATTCCCTTAGGCCAGCCCTGCTATGAATGTTTACTGTATACTCTTACTCATTAAGTTAAGAGTTATGCAATACAATCTTATAATCTACAATACATTTGGCCTTGGCTTCCCCCAAATCTAATTTAAAAATATAAAAATAAAGCAGTTGCTTTGAATGTTCACTTACTAAGACCAAACATATTTGTCTTATGCCCTAATATACGTACGGATACCGGTTTTGTTTCGTTCTCGTGCGCTAATGTTTTGGAGGGTGAAATGATAAATCAAGTTTCAGTCGATGCTAGTGAGAGGGGAAATAAATTGACGGAAGCCCAAAATGATTGAAAATGGGCGGAGATAGATTTAATATCAAACTAGTTTTAGCCGAACCAAAGTCCAAGTCTGGCGAGTCTCCGAATCTGGCGGGCTTTCTATTTATAACTCAAAAAGGATAAACAGGACGTTAATTAACGGCTGTCGTCTTGTCACACAGACAGACACGCCTACACGTGCAGAATCTCTAAGAATTGGGTCACTGGTCTAAACAAATGGTGTTATGGTGTTGGGTCTGATTTGAGCGGACAGCTTAGCAGTAACGGGTAGAAGAGGTTATCTCTGCCATTTGTGTCTAGTTAGCAATCATGTGGGTCACAATTTGTTTCTTACTTTCTGTAAAGTTCGGCCGAGCATTGATATTGGTTCACTCTAACTTATCTATGTCCTGCTTTCCGGAAATTTCTGTCGAGCAATGACATGTTTGTGGGTACTCGGTCATTCTCTTTTTATCTCTCAATTTTCGTAATTTCGACCGAGAAAACAGGGTTGTCGATGTCAATACACAGTGCGCTCACGTTCACCGAGTAATCACGGCCCTACTCACGATCTTGCTCGCACGGAGCCGCACGAAGAGGTGGTTGTGCACCGTGACTCATAGCCTCCCAGAATAACAGGACCCATGTATTTCTCTAGCCACCATTCCTCTCTACTCCTGTGGGTCGTGGTGGCTGAGGTGGTGGCGTGTGTGACTGCTAATCGCGGGGGCCGTGGTGAAACTTGCCAAGGCCGAGTAGTGCCGACTGATTCGGGTATTGAGATGCTAACCTGTGCCATGGAACATGATTTTTAATGTGGGTGGTGGGTCTTTTATAGTAGGCTTATTGAAGTAGCTCATCTGAAGAGTGCTAGCGGCTCGGTTATTATACTATAATATTCGAATGGGAAGCCATTTGAAAGTATATGCGTGAAAGCCTTTGAAAGTCTATGCGTGAAAGCCTTTGAATGTCTATTTGTGAAAGCCTTTGAAAGTCTATGTGTGAAAACCTTTGAAAGTCTATGTGTGAAAACCTTTGAAAGTCTATGCGTGAAGGCCTTTGAAAGTCTATTTTTGAAAGTCTATAGACTTACTTTCGTATATAGCCTTGTAACGTCCGGTCTTCAAATAACGTTCTATCTACTAGGGGTGTGCCGGATCCGTTTTTTTCAACCGGATCCGGTTCCGGATTTTCTTATGCGAAATCCGCCGGATCCGGATTATTCCGGATTTTGGCTGTTTCTATTTATATTAATTATAGTCTGTGTCTCATAAAGACAAAGAAAGCTATAAAAGCATATGACCCCGTGACCTATCGGCATTTTCTGATCACCGGTTTATAGTCTGTTTCAGGCATTCAAAAAACGTATCGGCGCATACCGCTTAGTGAAGTGCATGTACCTATATTGCGATAGGTATTTGAAAGACGTAGCAAAGATACCGGGTGATTAATCGGCCCACAAATTTGAGTTCGGTCTTTTAGTGACACTTTTCCTGCTAGTAAAAGGCATTTGATTACCACATTAATAGTACGGCGAGTGTGGCTCAAACCTTATTTGAACAGAAAAAACGGGGAGGGGAAACGTGTGCGCCGCAAAATTCAATTATTCTGGCGAGTTGGCGATAGAAAAATAATGTTTTTTAAAAATAAATTCCATTTTATCATCATTGTTTACTCCGTAGCTTTATAATTTTATTATTAATTTTAAAGCGCGATTTGACTGACCGGCATCACACACTAGAGAGGTAAACATGCCGTCACAACGGACGGGGCGAGGCGTTGGTTTTTGAAACTAATGAAAAATACCTCGCTAACTTAACGAGCGATTGAACCGGTTCTCATATTTAGACCGGTGAACTACGAGTCCTCAAAATAAAATATTAAAAAAGACAATTAACCATCACTGTTAGCCGGTCCTAAAAAACGAGCGGTCATAACAACCTTAGTATAAACTCCACTTCAATTTCAAGCATTCAATGTGGCGAAATATTTTGTAACAGCTGAGCGCCGCGGGCCGCGCCAAAGAGCGTTAGGTAACCAAGTGGTAACCGACCAGCCAATCAGAGATGGCGCAATGTCCCTAAAAGTATTCATAGATAGTCTAGGTCAGCACAGACCTGCTGGCTTGACGCAATTTGATGGTCGTCTGCCGTGCTTTTATGACTGATGTGCTCGAAGACCATGTCGGAACGGTCAGCATCGGAGGAAGGATCATAACTAACTTACGCTTCGCCGATGACATAGACGGCCTAGCTGGCAGCGAGGACGAACTAAAAGAATTCCTTGCAAAGCTAGAGAAGACGTCGAAGGCCTATGGCATGGAAATTAATGCAGAAAAGACCAAGGTCATGGCAAATAAGAATTTCACAAGTGAAATACGGATAAACGGTCAAAAACTCGAGGAGGTCCCTACCTTCAAATATCTAGGGGCTGTAATATCCGACGAAGGCTCAAAACCAGAAATTCTTGCCAGAACGGCCCAAACAACTGCAGCACTAACCAAACTGAAAAACATCTGGCAAAGCAAGAAGCTCTCCCTGAGATCAAAGATTCGTCTAATGCGCTNAAAAGAATTAGTGCGCTTGAGATGAGATGTTTTCGAAAGGTATTAAACATCTCCTACACTGCGCACATCACGAACGAAGCGGTCCGCGACAAAATAAGTGCTGTCATTGGCCCTTACGAGGACCTTCTCACCTCAATTAAAAAGAGGAAACTACGATGGTACGGACACGTGTCAAGATCTGGAGGTCTCTCAAAGACGATATTGCAAGGCACAGTCCAGGGAAGAAGGAAAAGAGGCAGGCCAAGGAAGAGTTGGGAGGATAACATCAAAGAGTGGACCGGCCTTTCATTTGGCGATTCCCAGAAGGCAGCTCAGAACCGTGACACTTGGCATGAGTTAGTGCGCAGCTCAAAATGGTGCCCCAACGACCCAGCGTCGGGTTAAGGGATAGTTCAAGTTCAAGTTCTGCCGTGCTTGGTAAGGTGGCGGGCTGGCGGCCAGGCGCTTGGGCAGTATAGTTGCGTATTATTTCTGTTACAACGTCATTGGTGCTTGCGGTTAAGATGACGTCACGAATAATAATTACTCATCCCCGCACTATCATGTATGGGATTGGGCCGATTGGCCACTATTAGCGGTGCTGACTCTAGCCTCTGGTATGTTCGGAATATTAAACATTAAACAAGCTCAACGCTCGAAACAATCGATTAATGTATCGTGATCGTATGGAATTCGGGAAAGAGAATTACTTTTATTTCAGATTATGATCCGGTGAGTCACAAAATCTGGCAAATTCCGAAATCCGGATTCTGGTTGTTCCGGATACATGTAAATCCGGCGGAACCGAATTTCACCGGGTAGTGCAAAATCCGGCGGAACCGGATTCCGGAACGGATTCCGGCACACCCCTACTATCTACCGTCTTAAATGACGTCTTGTTTAGTCCCGTTGTTTGGTTTGCACCACTTCTACCGGTTACATCCAATGTCGTCCTGTTGTTTGGTTTGCACCACTTTTACCGGTTACATCCAATGTCGTCCTGTTGTTTGGTTTGCACCACTTTTACCGGTTACATCCAATGTCGTCCTATCAAACTCACAAGCTCCCCCCCCCCCTCTAACAAAAATTGGTGGAAGGGTAACCCGAAGCCTCTTATTAACAATTGATTGAACAGAAGTAATACCTGAGTACAAGTCAATGTGCCACAGGCTGTGTGGCCCGTCAGTGTTGTTTAGCCGTGGGCTCGTATATAATTAATAAATGCCACATCTCGTGGTGTATACAAAAACGTGGTAAAGTGGGTTGCCGTTATTAACGGCGTTAATAGCACATTCCCAGCACAACAGTTGACTTCCCAGACTTGTGTATTGTTGGGGGTGGTGGTGGTGGGCGGTGGAACGAAAAGTCATGATTCAATTTCATGTCATAAATGAAAGTTTTTACGATGCTATAGCTGTCAACTGTTGCCTGGTGATTCAATTACGAGGTCACTGACCATTTTTTTTTTTTTTTGTAATGGGTCTCACAGTCGAACGAATTTTGTTTGTTTGTTGTGGAGCGTCTTTATGTGAGGGGGGGGGGGCTAGAGAGGTTGAGGTGAAATGAGAGTATTGAGAGTCGGGATTGGAAAGGACGTGCATAGATAGCGAGAGAGATAAGGGGGGGCGTGCGGAAGGCAACGGGAGATCGATAAACTCAGATAGATTCATGTGTGTTCCCAGAAACAAGGTCACCAATTGTTGAGCAGAAATGATATCAGCAGCCGACAAATTCTGTTGTGGAGAAGCCGACATGATATACTATTGCTCCACATTAGATCGATGTTTGATGTGATGTTTATAATCCATGCATTAACTGGAGATCTTTGTATGTCGTTGGTTGATGGGGTTATTCTCAAATTGTATTAAAAAATACCCGATTCTTGTTTTCTGAAATATTTTTTTAAAAATCTGATTCACAGGCTTTCTTGGCATAAGAGAATATTAATACATGTACCTACATATCACACAACAAGATGGCATACAAAGAATTTTTAAAAAAAACATTTAAGGAACCACTTGTATATAGGCTTAAACATCCTTTAGTCTCATAGACATATAATTCAACTGACAGAATCTCGTGGTCGCACAAATTGCTGTAACGTTATTTTGGTTTACTATCCAGTGAGCGTCGATGTCTTTGACGAAATAATGACGCCCAGCCCCCTTTATAATTGTATAATTATTGCATCCTTACACTGAGGTCATTGGGTTCTGTCAGCCTATCCTTCCACCCCACAAGGTCATTGGGTTCTGTCAGCCTATCCTTCCACCCCACAAGGTCATTGGGTTCTGTCAGCCTATCCTTCCACCCTAATGAGGTCATTGGGTTCTGTCAGCCTATCCTTCCACCCCACTGAGGTCATTGGGTTCTGTCAGCCTATCCTTCCACCCTAATGAGGTCATTGAGTTCTGTCAGCCTATCCTTCCACCCCACAAGGTCATTGGGTTCTGTCAGCCTATCCTTCCACCCTAACAGGTCATTGGGTTCTGTCAGCCTATCCTTCCACCCCACAAGGTCATTGGGTTCTGTCAGCCTATCCTTCCACCCTAACCAGGTCATTGGGTTCTGTCAGCCTATCCTTCCACCCCACAAGGTCATTGAGTTCTGTCAGCCTATCCTTCCACCCTAATGAGGTCATTGAGTTCTGTCAGCCTATCCTTCCACCCCACAAGGTCATTGAGTTCTATCAGCCTATCCTTCCACCCCCACAAGGTCATTGGGTTCTGTCAGCCTATCCTTCCACCCCCACAAGGTCATTGGGTTCTGTCAGCCAATCCGACGCCGCGCAACCGTTTAGATTTACCGTACAGGAGAGTTTGTAAAATATTTTTTTTAATGGATGTTGTGCAACTTTGCACACGAGTTTTTTTTTAAACTTTGCACATGGACCAACGAACTTTAGAGGGAACTTGGAGGTGAGCAGTGTTACAAAGTTACAATGTCAGTGATACAAGGGAAAGTGAGCAGTGTTACAAAGTTACAATGTCAGTGATACAAGGGAAAGTGAGCAGTGATACAAAGTTACAAGGTCAGTGATACAAGGGAAAGTGAGCAGTGTTACAAAGTTACAAGGTCAGTGATACAAGGGAAAGTGAGCAGTGATACAAGGGAAAGTGAGCAGTGATACAAGGGGAGGTAAGCAGTGTTACAAGGGGGAGTGTGGCATGACACTCAAAGGAAGTTGAGAAATTAATCCAAGCAACAATATACAGATAACAACTAGGGAAGGGGGGTGTAGGGGATAGGCGAAACCATCCATTTGTTGTATTATAAACATGACCCGTAAACATGACCCCTGAGAAAAGATTTGTTTGGCTTGGTTGCGGTAAGAACAACTCCTTACACTACCCTTCACCTGACATGTAACACGCCCCGTCGACTCCAGCCACGTATTTCCTGGAGCTCTATTCGGGTTATTTCAAGTTAACCAAATTGAATATATATATATATATATAGACTATATAAGATGCACCATTAGCTTATATTTTGTGGAGAATTGAGTTTGTTGTGATGCTGACCTTTGCCGTGGAAATAAAAATGATATATGCTATTTAAAAGAAAATCTAAAGAATCAAATTGTGTCACAAAGTTTGTTTGGTTGAGGACGTGGATGCGGATTTCTCGCAAGGAGCTGAGAGCGGCATAGTCAACTATGTGTCTGTTCATCTAATTATACATATATAAGTCTATGTCTGTCCTCACAATTTCTTTCATAATTTTATTCTTTCAAGCGTTGCAAGTTTTTCCCCCTTTCAACATGTTTTATGTGCCCGTTAGAGAGGGGTGGGCGTTTTCCCCGCATGTCCCGACATGCGTGTCGGGCTCACGACTACAGGGGGGGGGGTGTCCATGTTTGCTGAAGGAACTCGGGGGAAAAATCGATGTCCGTCTCAGTGGGGTGGGTAACGATTTTCTCCCTTTGTTACTAAAGTGCTGCGTTATTACGGCGCATATGTTATGGATATCAACACTCGCAGAATATTTATTTAGCCACGAGAAATTAGTAACGCAGCAGATTACACTGCGTTCATTTGGCTGTCTTTTGAATTTTTAAAAAAGAATTGGCCATTTAGTGGCTAATGAGATAGCAGACTCGCTGGCAAAAGCTGGAGCAGCCCAACCCCAACCAGATGTCCCAGTCACATATCTTGGTGCAAAGACTTGGCTTAAGGACCACTTTAGGGAAAAGTGGTGCCAGGAGTGGGAAGATGGAGCTACAGCCAGAGGGGTGTTCGCTAACATGCCCAGGCCTAGCAGATCAGACCAGTGGTGGGGTCTAAACCGAAGGGAACAGAGTTTGGTGACCCAAATGCGCACCGAGCATTGCCCAACCAAATCGTACTTTAACAGGCTAGATCACAACAGGGACCCTAACTGCCGCCATTGCAGCCAAGCCTCTGAGACGATCATACACTTGTTGACGTCATGTCCCGCGCTTGACATAGCCGGGGAGGTTAGGGGGGCAGGGGAGTCCTACGTTCAGACAATGTTGTATGGCACTGCCCAACAGATGGAGCAGATTGCCCAAGTAATAGCCAAGGCCTTAAGAGAGTAATTCTCAGGCCCATAGAATATGTGTTTAGTTTAGTGGCTAAAAAATAAATAACCCAGGGAACAATGGAGGCGCCAATGCGCGAACTTCTCGTCTACAAAGCGTGCATTCAAGCACCGCACCAGATAAGAATATCAATTATAGACAACTTCTAGGAATCTTAAATTGCGTACCTATTGAACATGCCGTCAAAGCAGGGATTACTTCTTATGGCAATCTTCAAGTTAACAAGAGGAGGGACTTTTTACCTCGCACCCAGTCTCGTCATCGCGGGTACTGGTAGGCGGCTGAACCGAAGATCTGAGAACCGTTTTCAACTGTCGAACTTTCCCTTATACTTAAACACCTCTATGTGTTTCTCTATTCCGCTCTTCCCTTTCTCTTTTCCTTTCCCCACATTCTCCCCCCCCACCCCCTTCTCTCTCTGTAATATAGTTGTGTTATTAGAATACGAACGTTCAGTGCATACATTTTCGCTCTATATTTAAAAAAAAATAATTAAACTTTATTTATATAGAGTTGACACTTTATTCCATGAAAAAACTAGATATTTGGGCCGAAGCGAAGCATGTCGACCGTGACGTGACGACGCCACCGGTTGCTGGAAAAAGAAAGTTCTATAAATTCTGAAAGGATTATAAAAAATGGAAGGTTTTAGGGTTTAGGTTAGGTATAGCTTTAGAATTTTAGGAAAATGGAAGGTTGTAGGGTTTGGGTTAGGTATAGCTGTAGAATTTTAATTTTAAAGCTTTTTAAAGGACGTGCTATAACAACAAAGAAGGCCGCCACGACCGTGACGTCACGGTCGACATACTTCGCTTATACCGATATTTGATTTATTGATAACGTTTTCAGTTAACGATACCCGTGTGCGTGTCTATGCCCGCCCCTTGTGAAAAGGTCAACTGGCAACTGGTATGACTGTTAATTGACAACCCGCCCCCAGCACTCGCCCGGACCCTCGCCAAGCGCGACTGTGGCGTCGGCGGGACCCAAGATACGGTAGCGTGATCTAAACTCACGTGATGCAACGTGCTCACCAATAGGAATGAGCCAACGGGGACATTCGAATATCTTTTATACCGGAAGGAGATCTCCTCCTACGATGTGATGTCACGTCTACCCACGAGCGTATTCAAAGTACGCCCCCACCCTCACCCCAAATCACCGCTGTTACAATTACATGATCGTTAGAATCTGACCCGTCAGCAGTCGTAATTAAAATTTAACGGTTAATAAAAATTGCTTAACAAGATCAAGACGAGTCTCTCTCTCTCTACATAACTTATAACAGCTCAGTTAACAAGATCAAGACGAGTCTCTCTCTCTACATAACTTATAACAGCTCAGTTAACAAGATCAAGACGAGTCTCTCTCACTACATAACTTATAACAGCTCAGTTAACAAGATCAAGACGAGTCTCTCTCTCACTACATAACATATAACAGCTCAGTTAACAAGATCAAGACGAGTCTCTCTCACTACATAACTTATAACAGCTCAGTTAACAAGATCAAGACGCGTCTCTCTCACTACATAACTTATAACAGCTCAGTTAACAAGATCAAGACGAGTCTCTCTCTCTCTCTACATAACTTATAACAGCTCAGTCGCCTGGTAGAATTGATATTTGGTCAGTCATTATGTCATTATCAAGGGTGTGGGTGTGGAGTATTGTGTCGCCAGCTGACCGCTGACCTCATTGGTGTCCGCCTCACATCACTGACCCTTTCTCTTTTCCTTTCCCCACATTCTCCCCCCCCCACCCCCTTCTCTCTCTGTAATATAGTTGTGCCCTCCGTTTGACATTGATACGGCCGAATGAAGGTCAAATCTGAATATTCAGATGTTAACAAAATACCNCCCGCCTAATCACGACACGACCGATAATACTCAGAAGTAGAGTCAGTCAGACAAAGTTACCGCCCCTCCACAGAGTTCGCCGTCATCCCTGTGCTCTGATGAACTTACTACGTGCCATCACATTGTCTGCCCAATCCATGCTTAATGTTGACCACACCTATCTACACCTATGGCTTCCCCCTCAGTTATCCATGATTATACTTAGGGGACTAATCCCTCTAGAATCCTAGACTCAACCTCTGGGACCCCTGGCTCTAACTTCTAAAACCATGAATTCCGCGATGAATCCACCTTACGCCACCCCACACTCACGCATTCGAATGAAGCTACTAGAATTTTATTTGTTAAAATGTTAAAAGTGACCAAATTAATCTTGAGAGTTCGTCGAATAACCATTTTCAGGGTTCCCTCTCAGTTGGGAAAATCGAGAAAAAGTAGGGAATTTTAATTTCCCGCTTTTGAAAGTCGGGTAATAGTCTGGAAATCATTGGACCAGTTGGGGAAAAAATAAATTAAAAAATTGCCGAAATAAGAAGCTTCGTTTACGGCTCCGTTGTCAATATTCGAACATGTATAGTATAGCGGTTACTAGCTTATAACTCCATTTTGACGCTAACGACACGAAAAAATGGATGCTGAATATTAAATTGTGGCTCTACTGGCTGTGGTCCACTATTACAAGGATGGTATTTTTTCTTTGGGATGGATCATTTTCTGCATCAATTATCTTCCGTGTTTGTTGTTGCCCTAAGTGGAAGCCTTAAGTCAACGTTGTCTCACCCCGTCACTGTGCTAGGTGACCTCCCCCTCCCATCTTCTCCCTCCCCACACACCATACTTTGTACTTTGTACCCCCCCCCCCCCCAAATCCTGTAAGGTCTGACCTGCCCGGGAGCTCACGGATAAAGAGATCCTCGGCGTTGTTGACCTTTCCTCCCTCCACAGATCTCCCAGAGACAACACTGACCAAGAATGTCCTGTTAATTGAACAAACGAACCACTCGGTAGACCTACCTTCATCTTCTCCATGTCTGGTTTGTACCGTCACCTGCGATGTTTCCTTTAAAAGCTGCATGGCCGCGCTGCCACGCATGTATCATCTGACCGACGCCACGCAGCATCAGGATAATAAATATGTTTGTGTTTGTAGGGTATACAATTATGCTAAAAAATGTATGCTGCGCAGCTGATTATGAGTTTGTTATTTTGCTTACGAACCAATGACCGTTAAAGGAAATCAGGTCACCTTGTGCCAGGTCCCAGGTCTAATGTCCCTGCACTAATGTGTGTGTGTGTGTGTTTTAACGCAGCATCCTCATTCGGTCGGCTAGTTCTCTTCACCGACCATCACCATCGGACATCCAGCCAATCGTTAACCACTCTCTTTGTTTTGTTTTCAGTGTAAGGGATTTCCCGATTGTTTGTTGGACAGTGAGTGTTCAAGTTCAAACGCCATAATTATCGTTCGGGTATTTCCGATAATCCAGTCAAAACCAAGTAAACAAAAATAGTCTGACTCAACGAACACAAATACCACGTATTCCATATCTCTATTAGACCACGTATTCCATATCTCTATTTTCCTCTTGTTTCCATCTAGTCACCAAACATTCAGCGAGTTTTCCTGTAGACCTGATCTAACTTCATGCAGTCTTGCCTTTCACCACCCCCCTGCCCCACCCATCAACTCCACTAAACCAGGAATGCGGTGTTAGTGTTAAAATGAAGGCCTGCATCACCTCCCCAGCCCCCCTGCAAATTACCTTACGTGTGTATAGACCAGATTGCAGTCTTCGGACTTTCTGGTCTCAAGTCTGTTTGGCGCAGATTCTTGGGGTGTGGGTTAGGTGCGGGGGTTCGTTTATCTCTTAGGTTACGGCGAAGGATGAGGGAGGAAGGCGCGTGCATTCCACAGAGAGCTGCCTGGTATTTGTACTGGCGTGCCGTAGGGGATATGTATGACAGTGCAGTCTACGCCTATGTCGCTAATTGCAGAAGGGTCCACCGTATGTCAGTGTAGTACACGCCCCTGTCGCTAACTGTCCACCGTATGTCATTGTCGTGCACGCCCCTGTCGCTAACTGTCCACCGTATGTCATTGTAGTACACGCCCCTGTCGCTAACTACAGACGGGTTCATCTATTCACAACAGAGTCTCCGAGTTGTTAACGACCTCAGCTCTCATTTCCTCAATCTACCAGGTTCAATCACGTGACCATCGATTATTTGGCTTGTTATCATTACACCGCGACTGCTGTGATATTTTTGTTTGTTATAATCAGTACCTCAATCAGTTGCCAGCACCTCAATGGTCAAGGTGATGCGTCCACAAAACCTACCTGACCAAACTTAAAACACACAAACACTTTAAAAGGAGGGTAATTATTTTATTTCTGGGGAATTTTTATTTTTACTTGTTACAGCACTACACACATTCGTACACACCTGCATAAATATCTACATTCACACTTACATGCATATCTACATACACACATGCATATCTACATACACACTTACATGCATATCTACATACACACCTTCATACACTCGCACAACAGTCTCATACACTGTAATACACCTTCATAACCTGTATACACACCTCCGTACACACCCATATACCCACCTGCATACGCGCCAACTTACCTATAAGATGATTGTGTGTGGTATGGTGAGTATCGGACCGTCCACGAATGTGCACACGTTTGGGTGACGCACTGAGTATCGGACCGTCCACGAATGTGCACACGTTTGGGTGACGCACTGAGTATCGGACCGTCCACGAATGTACACACGTTTGGGTGACGCACTGAGTATCGGACCGTCCACGAATGTGCACACGTTTGGGTGACGCACAATGCCGTCTACGTCACAAACACGGATAAATTCTCTTTGTCAACAACATTCAGACATTGTTTCCTAGGACTAATCCTTTACTAGCGCCATAACACGGTGCGATATTATAGCGGTATTATGGCATGTTATTAGTAGATGGGATTGTGGTATGGATGTCGATGTCTCCTCTCCGTATACTACACTCCCTCTCCTCTCCGTATAATACTCTCCCTTCCAATCCCCGTATACTACACCCTCTCTCATCCCCGTATGCTACACTCCCTCTCATCCCCGTATACTACTCTCCCTCCCAATCCCCGTATATAACACCCCCTCTCATCCCCGTATACTACACTCCCTCTCCTCCCAGTATACTACACTCCCTCTCCTCCCAGTATACTACACTCCCTCTTATCCCCGTATACTACCCTCCCTCCCAATCCCCGTATCTAACACCCCCTCTCATCCCCGTATGCTACACTCCCTATCAAGCCCCGTCATATTCACTCTGTTTCACCCCCCCTTCCCTTTACCCCACAGGGTTAAATCAGGTCTGTGAGATCAATGATACGTGTTATATTAAAAAAAATAGGTCAGTCATCAATCATTGTTTGGATCAATGTGAAACTTGACCTCTTGGATTTTGTGTGTATGTGTGTGTGACTGCGCGTGTGGGTAAGGGACAGGTAAAACCATAAAATTTAATCCAAGCTGACAGGTTTTAAAGCTTGTCTTATATGATCAGTAATTTTACAAACGCCCTGGAATTTTATACTCCTTCCAGAAAAGGTGCTGAATGTTGTTGTTGTTTAAAAATTAGATTCAAATTCACTACAGTGGCCCTCAATGTATTATCCATAATCCATAGTGTCCACATGTTTCACCTTTGACCTTGGAGTATATAGTTTCTCCCAAATTTGACCTCATTAGACTCATTTATTTGTACGCAAATAGAATGATCGCCTGCACTCCAAAGTTCCAAATAAATAATAATTTTCTTTATCTCGTATATGCTATTGGAACTGTATAAAACGGATGTACACTTTTTTGAAAGTTCGCTATTGCTAACTGTGCATGGTTAGGATAATGAGTGGATCTATTTCCCTGTACTGGTTACACATTCAAAATGAGGGATGAGACTGCAATCAGGCTTATAAAAAACGGACATACAATACACAAATAAAACGAATATAAAAAATAAAATTAAGAAACTTAGCTTCGGTGAAATCAAAAGACTTTCTTCGATTATTTGGAGTTCACCGCAGCTAAGTTTCTTAATTTTATTTTTGGCTACACATTCGTATTTTTAAATTCACGAATTAAATCGCTTGTTAACATCAACCCGTAGCTTAAGTCGAGTTTATTCAAGTCAATTAACCTTACCCCCCTCTCCTCAAGGGTATGACACAGTTTAAATAATATTTCAAGATTGTTGATGCACTACGCTAACCAAATCTGACACCTATCATCAACTCGACATTTCCTCGAGCAAAGACTAACTAACTCTGACCTTTGTGGATTTGAACTGTAAAACATTGATTAAAGATTAATTCTATTAATCCCTGTTTTGTCCCTCAGGGTGAACTTATCTTAACGCCAGAGTTGATCTGTCAGACCTTTTCTTTTCTTTTTTTTTTTTAGACACATAATGGTCGCGGCCAAAGTCTGCGAGCGACGCTCGAATGTTCTCGAGAATGTCAAGTTTAAGACTTCTCTGACGGGGATAAGCACCGTTCTGATTTCATTGTCGTAACCTTATCGGACGTCCGACAAAGCGGCGCGGTTCACCTATGGGAGCTGATTAGTTACGCTCGTGGTGTCGCACGGTATGCGCGACTTGCGGCGCTTTCCCTCGTCAGCTTATCGCGCCATACACGGCCACGAGCGGCTCTCTAGTCTCGTCACGAGGTGGATGCCGTTTCCCATTCCATTGCGCCTGGCTACTGAAATGATTGCACGTCGTTCTTAAGGTTGTTTAAAACAAAATTGGTGGTTGTGGGAGGGAAGTTATTTACTAGGCTCCGCTGCGAAAGGGGCCCTCAACCCTTTAAGCTGCGCGGCCGCCAGATATCTGACCGATGCCGAGCAGCAGTTCAGAATTTCTGCACATCAAGTTTGACAAGGGTAATACAATATTCGCGTTTGTGGGTTTAAAATTGTGCAAAAAGCATAGATGCTGCACAACTTTGCACACCAGTTTGTTGTTGTGCACAAAGGCCAACGAACCATTGCTCTCAACTGATGACAATAACGTGGGTCCTCCACTGACGCTTCAATTCCTGAGTTCAGATCTTTAGGACAATATTTGTGATGACCGTCCATATGAGGGCCAGTGTTGTAATGGCCGTCCATGTGAGGTCCGGTGTTGTGATGGCCGTCCATGTGAGGGCCAGTGTTGTGATGGCCGTCCATGTGAGGTCCAGTGTTGTGATGGCCGTCCATGTGAGGGCCAGTGTTGTGATGGCCGTCCATGTGAGGTCCAGTGTTGGGATGGCCGTCCATGTGAGGGCCAGTGTTGTGATGGCCGTCCATGTGAGGGCCAGTGTTGTGATGGCCGTCCATGTGAGGGCCAGTGTTGTGATTGCCGTCCATGTGAGGTCCAGTGTTGGGATGGCCAGTGTTGTGATGGCCGTCCATGTGAGGGCCAGTGTTTTGATGGCCGTCCATGTGAGGGCCAGTGTTGTGATGGCCGTCCATGTGAGGGCCAGTGTTGTGATGGCCGTCCATGTGAGGGCCAGTGTTGTCATGTCCGTCCATGTGAGGGCCAGTGTTGTGATGGCCGTCCATGTGAGGGCCAGTGTTGTGATGGCCATCCATGTGAGGGCCAGTGTTGTGATGACTGTCCATGTGAGGGCCAGTGTTGTGATGGCCGTCCATGTGAGGGCCAGTGTTGTCATGGCCGCCCATGTGAGGGCCAGTGTTGTGATGGCCGTCCATGTGAGGGCCAGTGTTGTGATGGCCGTCCATGTGAGGGCCAGTGTTGTGATGACCGTCCATGTGAGGGCCAGTGTTGTGATGACCGTCCATGTGAGGGCCATCGTTCAGTTCCCGACTATAAAACAAGACGTCCTCGCCTATCTCATCCATCTCTCTGACGTGACAAAACTCTTTCCTAAAATTAACCTCCCTCGTATCTGTCTCGCCCAGTGGACGGAAGTCGGTGTCCTCCTGGCGTTGTTTGCCTTGCAGACCGACTCGTCTAACCGGATACAATATCAATGACGATGGCGTATTTATAGTTGTTTTACCACCCCTTAACGTGGCGTAGCCCTACAGTGCCTACAAACAGATGTGTGTGGTGTATTGTTCTGTGTCATGTGTGTTTCTTTGTGTCATGTGTGTCAGTGTGTGTATATGCGTCGTATGTGTGTGTGGCTATGATCAAGGGTAGTAGTATGTTTAGAAGAAATGGACCAAAATACGTCATCAAAGCAGCACACAGAAACACAATATTCTTTAACCCTTAAGAGTACTCATTATTTTATTTTTTTTTAATTAATAAAATACAGAAAACAGAATAAATTAAATGAAAAATTATCTTTATACAAATGTGAACCTTTATCGAGTGAGGCGATTAATTATTAATTTCTTTGAAGCCATGGCCATAAAAATACGCTTTCCTTAAGATTTCAGGAAAATATTCACTAATTTAGGACACCAAAAGCAAACAGCTACGCAGTAAATAAAGTAATAAAACATACACGAACACACACCAATAGCGCTGGAATTGACCAATAGGAGTGTAGAACTTATTGGCACGTTGAATGACGTCACATTATTTCCATTGTTGTCAGCTGTTCGTATCTTGAAACAAACATTTTTTCAGTGGCCTTTCGTATCTTGGATTTTTTCGTATCTTGTTGAAAAATTACTTTCAATGGCCTATCTTATCTTGAAGCATTCGAATCTAGAGATACCGATGTGCTTGGCAGCATAGTAAAGTAAATTAGATCTGTACATATTAAAGATCTTATTAGTACAGTTGAAATGCTGCAACATACTAGCAACAACGGCAACCTTGACATTTTTAACGTTACTCATTTGTCCACAAGTGAAGGATAGGTAGAGGATGAGAAAGGAAGACAGTTTGTTTCAAGAGTGAGTAAACACTTCACCCTTTGCGCCACACCCTCACACCTACGACACGTTCACTCCAACACACCCCAACCCACTATACGCTCACTCCAAGACACTCCCAAACCTACTACACGCTCACTCCACCTCACTCCCAAACATACTATACGCTCACTCCACCTCACTCCCAAACATACTACACCCTCACTCCCAATCCTACTACACGCTCACTCCACCTCACTCCCAAACATACTACACGCTCACTCCACCTCACTCTCAAACATACTACATGCTCACTCCACCTCACTCTCAAACATACTACACGCTCACTCCACCTCACTCCCAAACATACTACACGCTCACTCCACCTTACTCCCAAACATACTACACGCTCACTTCACCTCACTCCCAAACATACTACACGCTCACTCCACCTTACTCCCAAACATACTACACGCTCACTCCACCTTACTCCCAAACATACTACACGCTCACTCCACCTCACTCCCAAACATACTACACGCTCACTCCACCTCACTCCCAAAAATTCTACACGCTCACTCCACCTCACTCCCAAACACACCACACGCTCATTCCACCTCACTCCCAAACATACTACACGCTCACTCCACCTCACTACCAAACATACTACACGCTGACTCCCACTCCCAATTACGTGACCTTACTTATTTTCTCCCTTCTGAATCCACCCGCCTCTGATCTGACAATTTTTAAGAGTTCATTACCTTCATAGTTATTAGTTACTTGTACCTGGTGCCGGCCAAGTAGAGCAAGGGGAGGTGAAGGTGGTAGCACTATTTCCCTTGTTTTTGTCTTCTGCACCGGAAGTTGTAATGATACAGTTTATATTTAGTCTTTCATTCCATTACACGTCCACAACTTCCGGTTCCGATTTATTCTATTTATTCCATCCTGCCCCTCCCTCCCACCTATGCCGAGTCCCAGGCTATGACAACTGACTTACCTACAACGAGAGAGAGGGAGGCAACCCACTTGAGGTCATTAGGTGGTAAATGTACTGAGGCTTGGGGTAGGGAATAGGGTAGTTAGTTCGGTAGGAGGGAAGATTTGGGGAGAAAGGGTAGGGGTGTGTTAGGGAAAGGTACGGGAAATTTGGTGCTCATGTGCAGAATCCCCGTTTACAGAATAAATGTGTGTGTTAAGAGATGTTTAAACTGAGACGCTTAAGCAGTTGGGCCTGAGTACAGCAGGTCTTGTAAATTGTCTGGATGGATGATTCCAAGTATTAGAAAGACCATCAGCGATCATCTATCTGTCCAAGATCCCCTGTGACTAATCCTTAAAATACGAGGAAAATGAGAGCCCCGACGGATCAAGCGTCATTACCTCCCTTCATTGCCCTCACCATGTCCTTGGATTGTTTTAATTATTTTGTTTGGTCTCATTTAGACCATATAATATGGTCTAGTCTCATTTAGACTATATTAATACAATCTTGTCTCATTTAGGCCAAATAATAGTCTAGTCTCATTTAGACTATATAATTATTATAATACAATCCTGTCTCATTTAGACCAAATAATACAGTCTAGTCTCATTTAGACTATATAATACAGTCTAGTCTCATTTAGACCATATAATACAGTCTAGTCTCATTTAGACTATATAATACAGTCTAGTCTCTTTTAGACTATATAATACAGTCTAGTCTCATTTAGACTATATAATACAATCCTGTCTCATTTAGACCATACAATACAGTCTAGTCTCATTTAGACTATATAATACAGTCTAGTCTCTTTTAGACTATATATATAATACAGTCTAGTCTCTTTTAGACTATATAATACAGTCTAGTCTCATTTAGACTATATAATACAATCCTGTCTCATTTAGACCATACAATACAGTCGAGTCTCATTTAGACTATATAATACAGTCTCATTAGACTATATAATACAGTCTCATTTAGACTATATAATTATATAATACAGTCTAGTCTCATTTAGAATATATATCAGTCTAGTCTCATTTAGAATATATGAGGATAGACTGTTATGTCTATCCTCGCTGTACTATTATGGTTGAACATTTATAATACAGGATACTGCCAAGACCCCATGTACCGGTATATAATAATATAGTAATCTTTTAATGTTTGGATCAACTCCTCTGTGATGCTTCCATCAAAAACACTCATTCGACTCCCGTGTGTTTTCCTTCAAGCTCCCCAAACAGCCAGTAGTCGAGCGTTTCCTTCAGCCGCGAGTCATTCCCGTGTCTAATGAACTGGATGTGATAACTTGTCAGCGTTGTTCCGTCACTCGGGCACACGGCTAATGGGAACCACTCGCTGGCAGTCGGGCCGCCTGCTGCGAGCGGAATAGGTTGAGTCTCTCGCGAGGATGCGACGAGTTCCATCAACACATTTCACGGGTTGTTTGTTTTCTATTCACCTACCATCACTCGTGGCTTTTAGTAAGGGGTAGGTAACCGTACTATTTCGATTTCTATCAATTTAATGCGGTTATTCCCCTTTCAAAATACTCTGCCCCGGGGGGGGGTGCGGGAGCATGGGATTCCCCCTTGCTAACTCCCGCATAATGAAGTTTCTTGATAGAGATTCTTTCTGGTTCACCAACAAAACGGCCCCGGTCAAAACGGCCCCGGACAAAATGGCCCCGGACAAAACGGCCCCTGACAAAACGGCCTCAAACAAATCGGCCCTGGACTAATATTTGTTAATGGAATACAATTTTAAATAATTATTTATACTCGCCGATTCAGTGTCAGTTTTAGTTCACAAAAAACAATAATAATAACATCACAAGAAAGAATTTAATAACAGTTAAACTATACGGTAGCAAGTCACAATTGTTTGTTGAGAAGAAATTATGTCATAACGTCACAAGAAATAATTTTACAATTTGACCACTTTCATAAAAGGTGAATAAGTTGAACAAAGGTTAAATTAACTTAAAATTTTAAAAATTATTATTTTTTTTTAAAAAAATGTCTACAATTTTTCTGGGGGCCGTTTTGGTCGGGGCCGTTTTGACTGGGGCCTTTTTGACCGGGGCCGTTTTGTCGAGGGCCGTTTTGACCGGGGCCGATTTGTCAGGGGCCGTTTTGTCCAGGGTCGTTTTGTCAGGGGCCGTTTTGTCAGGGGCCGTTTTGACGGGTCACCATTCTTTCTATACTAAGAGACTTAGACTAGTGAACTTAGAAATCTATATCAATAATGAAGTTTCTTGATAGAGATTCTTTCTACACTAAGAGACTAAGACTAGTGAAATTAGAAATTTTTATCAAGTTACCGTTAACTGACGATTGATACTTTTGTGAGTGATAAGTACATTTAGCTTATCGACAATAACATATATATTACATATGCTTTACGTTTATGATACTTTAGACTGTAGTGGATATAGTTAAACATTCATTAACAACACTGTATATATAGTTTACCATTCATTGATGATATTGTAGGTAACGCTAAGCACAGAAAGTACTGTTTATTTTTAATTAGCATTGTCCGGTAATGCAGAGCTTTTGCTTCATTGTCGAAATTCGACCATGTTTAGCCACTGGTCCATCTGCCATTACGAGACTTTCACGTTTAAACTTGTGATGTCTCTACGGACGATTTATGGGACGTCGGGACTAAATAGTTTCAAGACTTATAGATTTTTAAAAAATATATATACTTTTCAAATGAGGGAAAAATACTTTGACAGGAGATGGGCGATTAAAATTGGAAACATTTTGAAACCATTAATAATATCATTTTTAAAGCTTAGAATAGTTGAATGTTAATTTTAACAAATGACATCATTGTCCTTTATGGATGTGAGACCTGAATACTAATGGCAACCACTGTAAGCAAGCTGCAGGCATTTGAAAACCGATGCATGGGGAAAATTCTCCAGATCTTTTAATTAGAGCACAAGACGAATGAATATGTCTGGGACATAACAAACTCTATAATGGGTCGTCAAGAATCCATTATAACAACAATTAAGAGACGTAAGATGGTATGGTTCAGTCATGTACTGCGGCGACATGATACCCAAAATTATCCCACAGTGACTCGAACTTATTCACCGACATGTCTGAGGCCTTCACGTCAGCAGCCTGGAGCTCAAAATCTCTGACGGAGACATTGGCATACAACTCATATCATTGCTGTCCACTACAAACTCGTGTTGATGGATGATGAACTTAAGAAGACGGGTGTGCTCGTGAAATTCTCTAAACCGCGCTTTAAATGATTGCAGATTAGACGTGACGCATGCTTGCTGCTGAATATTAAGATGTTGAGCAGGGTCACTTGATGTGCACATGTCCTTGAACTCTCCCAATTTTTCAAAGTTTAGTAAACGACCTGTTTCAATGTTGGCGATGAAGAGTTCTAACTTTTTTTCAAATGCAAACACTGTTTGTTGCAGGGATAAGGTTGTATTTCCAACGCCTTGCATTTTTACATTTAGCCGATTTAGATAATTATTTGTATAATATTATAAGCAATTCAAATGTAGATCAAAGGAGCCCGAATAACATTTTTTTTTATAATCAAACATTTGTCTGATAATCAAATTTTGCGAGTCAGCCTGATAGAGCCATTAATAGAGCTCACGAGCCATGGTTTCCCTGCTAGAGCCATTAATAGAGCTCACGAGCCATGGTTTCCCGACCCCCTAAGACAATCTCTCATATAAAACTATCACTACCTAAAAGGCGCCAGGGGAGTGAACTAGAATGTTTGCTCGGTGTAAAGTAAATAACTTTGACACACACGGTTTTAATTAAACATTTTTTTCTCTTCTTTTAGTGCTTGTTTAGGGTAGGGATAGGGACCGGCGGTGGTCTGATGGTTTTGTTTTGTTATCTTAAAATAAAAGTCCAGAGATAACAGTGTAGATAAAAATAGCTACAGGTGCGTCTGGTCTTGCTATTTTTAGTTCTTTCATCTTGCAGGTAATTATTTCGTGGCCGCTTAATTTTTTTTGTATCGTTACGTCACCAACGAAGTGTCACCTTGTATTGTTATATCATAAGCTTCTATTGCTATGTAATATAATGGCTGAATACCGTGGCTTTTACCTTACGTCTAAATGTTTAAAATAAATTTCTAAAATAATTTTGCATGTTTCATTTTTTAAAAAGGCATTTTTGTCATACCAACAGCTTCGCCAAAAACACTAGCAGACTCCCTAATGCGTACATTTAGCTACATTTCCTCCGCCCGTTCTTTAAATTCGTGATTAGCGGATATAAGGGTAGGCTACTAAGAAAAGACGTGACTGCCCCGAGCCTATAGGTCGGTGGTGGCGAACCTTTTTGAGGCCCTTGCCCGAAATTCCACACAAATCCCACTTATTTTTTAAGAGCAAAGTACCAATGAAACCAAAAATTGAGGTTGGCTTCTTTTTTTTATTTTTATCCAGCTGATTTGACCAATGTTACGATGTTTTTGTTGACTTAATTAACTTAATAGGTATAAATATAAGCGTTTGTTTTTGAATTGCTACGATAAAAGGAAATGTTGAATGAAAACAACATTCATGTCATTACGGAAACGTTACTTGATATCATTTTCTATTCATCTAAACCACTGAAGTTTTCGCTTAAGATTCCAAACAGGAATTTTTTATGTGGATTTCTTCCCTTGTTTAAATGGACAAAAGGATAAAAAGGGAAGCAACCAAAGTTTTGAGACTATAAGTTGACCCTGCTAAACAAGGCTTGTTGGCCGAGCTAGTTGTGCCATCTATTTCCGCTCTGTTCTGTCCATGTAAAGCTGCTAGCCGCAAAGGACATGCGACTTGTGATATCGTCATTACAGCTAAGCACATTTACGCATATCAGCTCTAATTCCGATGATTGAGTTTCGAAGTACCCCACAGCTTAGTTAAAGTTTCTAAATGTACACATGACACGACCTTGACCTAGTGCGGTGCAGCCCCCCCCCCGATGACCTACTGGTGTGAAGTTTCATCCCTGACAACTGAAAAAAGTGCAAGTCCCTGCATTGTTGATAAAACAGGTCTACATTTTTCGTATGTGGCGTTTCTTTCCATCCCATCCACTCATTGGCGTGACGGTAAGACGAGTCACGCACGGTGCGGCACGGTTCTGTTGGGGGGGGGGGGGCAATGGGTTGCCGATTTTTTTCTCCTTTTTTTTAATGAAAAAAAATATTCCGGTTTATATGCACAGTGCACGCTCTTGGTGATGTTAGGTCCAGAATAGTGAATACCGTCAATGTGGTGAAGAATTCCTTCCGTTGCTGTCATTGGTGTAGTTGGAAGTTTCTAGATTATGTTCAATTGGTGGACTCCGGAATATTAAAAAAAATTTTAAAGCCTCCTGTTGTGTGTAAGACTTGTATGTATTGTGACCAAACAACGAACCGTTTGTCGAGTGTTAAATTTTTTTTAAATGCAGGAGCTTGAAAGGAATAAAGATGATTTCTCTATAGCGCTTTAGTCCAAAGTTAAGTCTAGCGTTCGTTCTGATGTTTAAAATTCTTTTTAAAATTATGTCTTTAGATGTTTCTTAAATGTTTCAATGTCGCCGTTTCAGTCTCTCCATAATTTGAGAAGACTACTCCGTTAGCTGGTCGCGATTTCTTGAAAATGGCGCACGCCGAGGGACTTCCTTCTGCGTCCATTAAACTGTTAGCTCAAACAACGAGCCGCTTGTCGAGTGCTATTGTACATTGTAGTGCACTGGTCTTTAGTATTGTATGCCAACCCAATAATAAGTGACACGATTTTTCCCCCTGCATGGAAATCATGAAATAATTTAACAGTTAAGCCCATTGTTCGGGGTCTGGGAACCCAGATTCATTGCTACGTTTTCGGGGTTTTAATCATCACGTGAAAACTTCCGCGTGGCTTTTGGGAAGCTATATTTTTTTTTGTTGCATTTGTGTTTCTGGACGCATGTCAACGATTTTTGGAACACTTTTGGTCACTTTGAGTTGCTTATAAATTATAAATATGGTCAAGTGTATTGATGTGTCAATCTCCGGCAATAATGTGCAGTATTTTTTAACGATGAAAACGAAGATATGTGTACTTAGTTTAGTCCCTCCCCCTTCCCCCTTCCTTTAAACAAATCCTTACAAAGCGATGCGTTTTGTTTTTGGTGCTGACGTCATGAACGCCAATCGATTTTGCATGAGTTATCGTCCCTTGTCGGTACTCTTGAGTAAAAACCACGTGTCCACTCGCTCGCATTTGGCTTACACCCCAACCTTCAAGGGCTCTCAAGTGATGGAAGTCGGCACCTCGATTTGGGGTCGATTGTAGAGTACGCATGATGGTATTTCTTGTCCCATTATTTCGAAATAAAATCCTCGTTCAACATTGGTGCCAACCCTTATACGGTTAGTGTCACTGTCTTCTGAGTCTGACCATACAAGATGGCCGCTCTGCTAAAAAAAAAATTAGAGTTGGCTTACACCCCGACTTTATAGTGACCCGAGTTGACATTAATACACTTGACTATTACTGGCATGCCACTGGAGCACTGGGTGGTTGTGGTGGCTGGCTTTTCACCTTAACACTTGGTGGTGATTGTGGTTGCCGATGTTCCAGCTTCAAAGGCATTTCAATACACTATAGGACTGCTCGGTCCATCTGAATGTGTCTGTTGACCCATGAACCGTGGTATCCCCTTGGTGTCTGTACACTGTTCACCCATAGGGTGGTGTCCTTCTGGCTGAATCTGTACACCCATGAACCGTAGTATCCCCCTGCTGTGTCTATACACTGTACACCCATGAACCGTAGTATTCCCCTGGTGTGTCTATACACTAGCTGTACACCCATGAACCGTAGTATCCCCCTGCTGTGTCTATACACTGTACACCCATGAACCGTAGTATTCCCCTGGTGTGTGTATACACTAGCTGTACACCCATGAACCGTAGTATCCCCCTGGTGTGCCTATACTGTACACCAATGAACCGTAATATTCCCCTGGTGTGTCTATACGCTAGCTGTACACCAATGAACCGTAGTATTCCCCTGGTGTGTCTATACGCTAGCTGTACACCAATGAACCGTAGTATTCCCCTGGTGTGTCTATACGCTAGCTGTACACCCATGAACCGTAGTATTCCCCTGGTGTGCCTATACACTGTACACACATGAACCGTAGTATTCCCCTGGTGTGTCTATACGCTAGCTGTACACCAATGAACCGTAGTATTCCCCTGGTGTGTCTATACGCTAGCTGTACACCCATGAACCGTAGTATTCCCCTGGTGTGTCTATACGCTAGCTGTACACCCATGAACCGTAGTATCCCCCTGGTGTGTCTATACGCTAGCTGTACACCATTGCATTCGTGGATATATGTCTGAGATGTCGCCATTTGTGCACGGAAAAAATAATGCATGATAGCGAAGGGGGTCCGGTGGTGAAATCTATTTAGGTTGTGACAAGTACAAAATTTGAGACCCCTTTTGCCAAGACGTTGGTAAAAGTCACATAGGGCCCTAGGAGGAACTCTGCCCGGTGCCAGACTGGTGTCATGGGTCTGGAATTCCAAGCCACCATTAGAGTGGCGTGGGGGGGTCGGATGATCAGGGCATCTTGTTCTAGCCGCGTGTATCTTATCGATTGTCTAGTGCTGCTTCACCCCACCGCCTGGTTATCGATCACAAGGTCCCCGTGCTGGTCGGGCAACACCCCGTTGTCGTCTGTCTGTCTGGCCGTGTCGGTCTGCTCTGAGCGGCTCTTAAGTCGGTGTGTGTTTGGTGAACAGGTGCTTGGTCTTAACGGACGTGTGTCCAAACTGTCATCTATAGTAACTTAATTAAGAGTGGCCAGTGTCAAACATAAATATTCATTTACATAACAAAATATCTTAACATAAAAACAACAAACTACGACCGCTGCCACCTGTCGCAGCAGATATTGAGCTGTTCTAATAATGACGGATCACAGACAGGTGAGTCAACCTTGATTTTTGTTATATTTATATCGATCGTTTGCACGACTAGTTTAGATCGGAGGTCCTCATTGAAGGATATATTGGCGATAACTTCTGGTTGGGGGGTGGTAGACATCATCGGGGCAAGGGTAACAGACCATATAGTTCGTTGTTTACACGTTTATCATAGAATTGAAAGGCGTTGGTCGGATGGAAGGGGGGGGTCGTGAATAGTCGTGATCTTGGTTGCTGAGACCAGTGAAATAGCCTCCGTGATGTTTGAGAATCCCTGGTTTTTAAGATGTTACACGCCAGTCACCAACTGATGTAAACATGAGAGTCACCGTGTCTACTACATGTTAGTGACGTGTAACAATGGTTGTGGGCTGAGTGGGTGGGGGAGGGGGCTTTGTATATTCATATTGTGGATACAATTTCATAGTAGTCACCCCCCTTTAAAACAACTTAACCTATTAATAAACCACAAAGGTTCTAGTGACCACTGCAACTTCCTTCATCCTCCCGCCTCGTCAATCCTTCCCTTCTTTCCACCCATCCTTCCATCTATTCATACCCCGTACATCCTTTCTACCTCCTCATCCCCCGTCTTCCCCCTCCAACCATTCCTCCCCTGTCCATACTATCCTACCCCCAGGGGCGTCATACACGGTCAACGCCCTCAGCCCTCGAGATCAAGCGCCGGTCTCCAGTAGGATGAGTTCAATTGTGTCGGTGGGTCCAACATTCCACAACTCACGAGTAACGACTACGTGAGTCACGGTCATTAGCATTTGTGGTGACACATCTGTGTCGTGTGTAGCTCACGGGAGTGAGATGGTAGTACGGGGTGGTGGTGGTAACACGGTCACACACAACATTCAAATGAGATCAGATGTAGGCAGAGTGCACGGGACCAAACTCAAACTGTGTTTGCGCAAGTGTGGTGCTGAATAGATTGTGTGCGTGCGTTTGTGTATGTGTGTGTGTGTGTGTGTCCAGTGTGTGTGTGCGTGTGCGTGTGTATAAAATGATATACTGAATAAGTGTATTTGGTGTGAACCATGCTATTGAATAAGCTGTGCGTAAGGGAAAACATTTCTTGAAAAGTCAGCGGTTGCAAGCAAAAGTTTGACATTTTAAACCCAAAATGTTAATGTAAATTGTGAAAATATCAGTCCGGTACAGGGTACTTTTCCTTTATCTTACCCCCAAATTTTTTAAAAGTAAAATACAGTATTTCTATAGGTCTAGGGTTAGGGTTAGGGTTACCGCGTGTTGTCACGTCGTGCAAATATGATTTTTTTCAAAAAAAATATTTTGGAGGTAAGATAAAGGAAAAGAACCCCTTTATCTTACCCCCAAAATATTTTTTTTTGAAAAAAATAATATTTGCACGACGTGACAACACGCGGTAACCCTAACCCTAACCATATAGAAATACAGTATTTTACTAAAAAAAAATTTTGGGGTAAGATAAAGGAAAAGTACCCGGTTCAGAAGTCGACCGATTCAGGTCCTATGCCTCTTATAAGGCGATATAGGCTCTGATTTTTCATACTCCCAGTACCTTTCCCACACCAGAAACACTGTTACTTCACTTTCTGGTAACGGTCCCACAACACCAGAACTACAGAACCACTGTTGCCTCACATTCTTGTCTCTGGCTCACCTGCCTGTTTTTTGTTCTCACCCCACCTCCCCACTCCCATTATCCTATTGACCTTTGCTTTGTCACGCCCCGTCATGCCTTTTGTTTACCTGTTTCAAAGTCCTGACACTTGGTATCTACTCACCCGCCACCCCAGCNCCAGCCCCCTCCCCCTTCCCCCAGCACCATACACACACGTCACCTTAACATATTTTGGTGATCAAACCCGCCCACAGTACTTTGAGTCTACCCTGAGCGGAGATTCCTTCAAACGACATTTATACAGACTACATCCGACCCGCGGTGTAGCATGCGCCGCTGAATCACTCATAGATAGTGCAAAGGGGGGGGGAAACGGACACAAATAGCCGCACGAAGAAGTAAGAACAACGCGAATAAACGTGGTTCAAATAAAGGAGAAGTGAGACACAACTAAATTCATTATTTGAAAAAAAACAACAAACAAACAAAAAAACAACAACAAATAAACAGAATACAATGAAGAAAAAAAACAAACAAACAAACAAAAAACACCTTAAAACAGAATTTGGTTCAAAGAAGAGCGCAACGAGACACACCTAAATGCATTAAAAAAATTATAATAATATCATTAATAATGAAAAAGAAAATAAATAAGAATGGGAGAGGCCCAGATGATTGCGCAACAAAGAAACATGCATCTTCTTTTATATAGTTGTGCGCATAGTGCGGCGCGGTGCAGGGTGTGCAGACTACTACCTATATAGACGGCGGCGTGTTCCTTGCTCTAGTTTCTGTCGAATTCTATAGATAGATATAGATTTACTGACGTGTCAAAGATTGTCAAACGTGTCTTCACTCCACAAAGCGGCTGATTCCAATAATTATTGGTAGCAAACTTGAAGTACCACAACTTTTCTTGAAAACATTTCTATGGCGTGACATCAATCTCATATCTAAATTCGTGTATAATATTGTTATCAGTTTTATGGTGTTTCGCAAAGTTTAAAAGATGGAAAACGAAGGATAATATCTCATCTCTGTTTTGCTGCGTGGCATATTTTCTTTGCATTAATTGGGCGTACGTTGTTTCAGCGCTGGGGATATTAAATTCTAAACGCAATTTCCTTATGGGAAAAATTAAGTTTATATATTTGAAATGTCTGTGCTGCCTATTCGAGCTTGATCATGGAACTCCTCCTGCAAATTATATGTTAAGGAGTTCCCAAGGATGTGCACCAAAAAAATACAGAAAAGATTTACTAGATTTCCTGGATTTTTATATATTTTTTTAAATAATAACGAAAAAATATCACTATTTTGTCAATTTCTCGCCAAGCACCATCTATCGGGTTGAAAAAAATGTCAAACGATAGCTAATAATATTTAGACCTAGAACAATTTTGGAGAAGGAATTTTTTAAAAAATCTCTTTTCGTTCGACTCCCGTAGAAATCTAATTTTTGCTTCAATTTGTAGATAAGAAGTGTTTTGTTTCAGAATTATTGATTTGAAATGACTTTTAATGTAATCTAGAATGATAGTTAATGGGGTTTTCCCGCTTTGTGAATGCTAAAGTTATAGACTGGAGCGCGATGACACATTTTTGGTGTGACGTAGCGGGAGGGAATTCGACGTAAGTCATAGTGTCGATTTATTCAAATCTTGCACAGTCGTCTCCGACTTAAAGCCCCGCCAAAAACTGACATGAAGGCATGACATTAGTACGACGTGCCAGCACATTAAAGACGAAGATGTCCTACGGGCAGGTCTAAGCCCTACATCGGCTGTAGCGCTACGGGGATGGATTGTTGCCCTACCCAGATTCAAAAGTTGGGCCAAATAACTGGGGACGCTACTCGTTATTGAGGGAACATACCTCGCCAATTAAAAGAAATGTGTTCCGTTAAAACGGGATTGAACCCATATCCGTCTGTGCTAGGCAGCAGTTGTCTAAAAGTCGCCGGTTAGATTTAATGTGAAGGCGGGTGGTTGGGGGAGGGGCTGTTCACGTGGGTCCACCCAGCTCTGATGGGCCCCTGAAATTAGTCGAGAAAAAAAAGGGGGGGGGAGCCATAATGATCAGAATCTTGGTCTTGGGGCCTACATAAATGGTAGAAAAAAGTAGAATGGTAGGGTAGGGTTATTGGAATTTAAAAGATTATGAAGTACTCGAATTTTCATGCTTTTTAAGTCGCTAGTTTATTTATAATGTAGTTATTTATTTATTTTTTGAAGCAGTTATCTCTAAATGTCACTATAAATCACTAAATTGACATAAACTTCTAAAATTAGCAAATTTTTTAAAAAAAAAGAAACAAACAAAGTACCCATCTATTACCAAGTACCCTCCCCCGAAAAAGTACTGTATTTATTGGCGTATACCACGCATAAATTATTTGTCGCCTATTTTCAAGGGGAAACCCCTTTAAAAAGTACCCTCCCCTGACAAAGTACCCTCCCCTGACAAAGTACCCTCCCTTGACAAAGTACCCTACCTTGACAAAGTACCCTACCCTGACAAAGTACCCACCTTGACAAAGTATCCTTCCCTGCCAAAGTACCCTACCCTGACAAAGTACCCTACCCTGACAAAGTACCCACCTTGACAAAGTACCCTCCCCTGACAAAGTACCCCCCCTGACAAAGTACCCACCTTGACAAAGTACCCTACCCTGACAAAGTACCCCCTTGACAAAGTAACCTCCCCTGATAAAGTACCCAATTTTACCTATCCAACTGCTAGATGCCACCTCTCTCCAAGATTTACAGCATAATTTAAAGAAAAAAGGCCTCAAGGCAACCAATGTTTACATTTGACCCTCAAAGTGTTAGTAGAAGCTGTATACGATGGACCTGTCTGCTGCCCTCCACCTTTAACTTCAAACAATTCACTTTCTTCTGGCTTACACTTCTTCTGACTTAATTCTACATTGCTATCTTTTTATTTCTATCCAGAATACCTACAGAATGCCCACCATTCCAACCCTCCCCTTCCCCATGTTGTCAATGGCTGAAAGAATGTAAGTTAAAAGAAGTTGGTATCTACACTGCCAATGCAACCTCAGGATTTAAAAAAAATCAAAGTCGTTTCCCTATTTAAAAAAAAAAAAACAACCTTTTATCCCGACCCAAACCAGTTAAGATGTCAATAAAACTAAAAGCAATGAAGTTTCTTAAAAAGTTATATTAATTTCTAAATTTGTGTGCTTGGTTCAAGAGGGGACATGGTGGTCGAGTGGCAGCGCGCTCGACTGGCGTATCGATGGTCACGGGTTTGAATCCATGTGGAGGCAAGGATTTGCGTGAAACCCTCATAGCCGTGGCCTGTGAACGCTGCATCACTTGCTAACAGTTCATCGGTCATTGTCTGTGGACACAATTATCTTCAACATAGAAGGAACGTCTGTATAGATAAGAGAAAAGAGGGTAGTGTGTCTACTGATTTACCTATGGATAAAAAAAACAAGAAAAAAAACATACTCCAAAAATTTCTCACTTAAAGAAACTTGTGAAAATTAATAAAAATGTATTTCTATTATTGCGAATAAACTGTTAAATTAAGTAGTAACAACAAATTTAAAACAGTTATGTTTGAAGTCATAAGAATGATGTTGGTAGTTGGTTGCTAATATAAAATTCCTGTTGAAAATCCATTTCTACCCTTAATAAATAATCCTAATATGGTCCTCAAATCGGTCTCTGGGTGTGCACCAGTCTTATTATCACTGACAATAAAAACTGCAGCATAATAAAAACAAAGACAAGTCCACCAAATTTTTAAAAATGTTTTCATCAGGTTTTCTATGAAAGTCTGTAGAATATTTTTATTCAACATAAGTTTTAAGAACCAGGGAGCTCTGCACTTACCCAAAGTCTGACTTAGTGCTCAGTGATTTCTCGGATGAAGTGCTTTATAATACTTTATATCAACTGTAATTTGCTATGTATGTCCAGTCCGTCTGTCTTTGTTGATATGGAAAAAAATGAATAAAATAAAAATAAATTAAAGTTCTGTATTACTGGTTTTTTTTTCATGTGTATTTTTTCAAAATTAATAGATTTCAGCAGAAATATATTTATTAAAAATTTTCAGGCAATGAAAACTTTGGTTTGGGTTCTACTAATAAATAGGCCACTAGCTGATAGTTGACACAACTTACAGCTTGTTAGGAGATTGATCTATTCCAGTGGTACATTTTATAACAATAGAGACAGCAAGTCAGAATACTTTGCAGTAATTACCTGCCATCGCAATCCTAGCTGACTCATTTGTTATTTTCCTCTATTCCAGAGCGCCCAGTCAAGGGTGTTCATCAAGAATGGCCTGATAGTCAACGATGACCAGTCGTTCCATGCTGATATTTACATAGAAGATGGAGTCATTAAGTGAGTGTCCAAATGAATTTTAATATAAATAATTTTTGAAATACTACAGATTTTCATGTTGCTAACTTGATTAATTAAATAATTATTTTTAAAGAAATGTTAAAGTTGTGAGAAGAGCAAGATTAGTTTCGTAAAAAGATAATGATACAAATTTTAAGGATGAATTAATCAGATAATGAAATCTCTTCACAGGCAAGTTGGCACCAATCTGGTTATACCAGGAGGGGCTAGAACAATTGATGCTAGAGGGAAGTTTGTCATTCCAGGTATGGTTTCAACAATGAACTCGATCTTTCTTCTTAAACTTAAACGAATTTACTTCTAACTGTATTTTTTAGAAATTGACCAGTGAGGTTTTGAGAAATAATGTGTCACATTATGTTCAAAGATGCTACAGATACACTTTTATAGTTGGGTCAGAAAGATATTCCACCTTATTTGTTCCCTTATCTGTCAGATTTCTAAAAACTTTAAAGAATCAAACTGAAAGGCCAGGGAGTGAAGCTTTATGATATAAGATGGTTGATTTGTTACCTTTTTTGAGACACGCAATATTTCATGGGTTCTAATTGCATTAGATTTCTTGAAAAGATTATATAATTTATTATAGGGATGGCAAGCAATATTTTTTTTGTATGCCAGTATTTTTTAATTTACAGAATATTAATTAATGCTGTGTGCCAAGTACGCCTTCTTGTGACACAGCTTTTCTGTAAAGGATTATATGGTTTCATGTTAATGACATGTCATGCTATAGTTTCCCATGCCCAAAGTGGCTCACTTTCCATCCCCTTATTTATGTGCTGAAATTGAGTCTTTCAAAAAGAACATAAATATTAATTTATTAATCAAATACATATAACGCATTTTCATATCTAATTATTCTTTGCAATAAAAACATTTATTTAGAAATTATTATGCCATTAAATAGCTTAAAAAGTCAAAATATCAGTGAAAAAACTTCATGCAAGGGGAACCAAAAATTAGAATTTTATTATTGTTTTTTTTTTAAAAAAATAGATTTAATTAAAAATCATTGTATAATATATATTTTTAAAAATTTATTTTTGTGTTTACTTTCCAAAATTCATAAATTTGTATCTGATTTATTATTTTGTTCTTATTCCAGGTGGTATTGATACACACACTCACTTTCAAATGCCTTTCATGGGGACAGTCTCAGCAGATGATTTCTACAGCGGGACCAAAGCTGCCCTGGCCGGTGGCACTACCATGATCAGTATGTGTACAAAGTTATAGCTTTATTTGTGTAAAATGGTTCTTTTTAATTCACATCTCTATTAATGAATGAATGCTTTCTTCTAAAGCATCGTCCATGCCAGCCTAGCATGCTCATATATGCTTTCTATTGTATAAGTAACATTTTATATTTAAAAGTTTACTTGTTCCTAAATGTCATTATATTAATCCTTGTCATCACTGTGATCGTTTGAGAAAAGGAAGAGGATGACTATATCCTTCTGGTGTCAAAGATTATTTTAAAATATTGCTAAACGCAATACAATAAACCGCAGGCTATAATTAGGTTGGTGATCATGAATCAGTAATAATAATACTGGTAAAACTTTTCATGTAGACTTGAATGAAAATAACATTTGAAAAATACTTCTTGCAGTCGACTTTGTGATCCCCCAACGAGGTGAATCCCTCCTGGAAGCCTATGAGAAGTGGAGGGGCTGGGCTGATGCCAAGGTGTGTTGTGACTATGGTCTGCACGTGGCGGTCACTTGGTGGGGGGACCAGGTGGCTAAGGAGATGGAGACGCTCTGCAGTGAGAAAGGTGATTGGTTAAAGTATTTATTGTTTCTGTTCTGATCAGTTTATGTTTATTAACTCTTAAAGTCGCATAAGGTTTTCAATAATCTTCCGCCTCTTTCCCGTAAGGATTTCCCGTAGTACGATCAACTGGTTATGAAATTTTAAAAATTGCGTAAAATCCATTTATAATATAATTGTCATACTGACTTTTTTTGTGGCTAAGAATGGTTATTTTGCGCATCCAAAACACTGTTTTGAGTTAAATACTATATTTATCTGTAGTTTAGTAGTATAATTTTTATAATAAAGTATAGGAAAATTGCTTCTTAAAAAAACAACAACGCAAAAACTAAAAAAAAAAAAAAAAAAATCGCTAATCGAGCAATAACACTAGTGCTGGCAACGGCCGTCATTGCCGGAAGTCGAATACATCATTTTTCAAGCATTGAAGAGTTTTCACTTTCCGAGATCTCATTTCTAACGAGAGTGGTATCTAGGACGTTTGGGGATAGCGGGCAGGGACGCATTACAACGCTTTGTGACTTTAAGAGTTAAAATTGAAATGCAACATTTATATGTGCAACATGATTTTACCTTTTTTTAAGATAGCACACCTTCAGGTCTGGTCCTGTCAAATACAAATAAAATGTATGCTGTAATTAATCATTCTTTAAATTTTCTGTCAAATTCATAACAACAAAACAGATTTTACCAGAAGTATTTTTGTGTGAAATTTACTATAATGAAAATCATTTAACACATAATTGTGTTGAATGAAGTTGTTTTTTTTTTGTACTAAAGATTTTGGTGTCAAAAGGGTATTAGAATATACATATTAGTTTGACGGGACCGCATTATTAATTCGTGTCAACTATATTTCTTCTGAAGCGCTCCCGCTTATATAACACTCTATTTTGATTTGAATATACATTATTTAAAGGGTAATTATTTATTTATTTTATTTTTATAAAAATATTGTACTCTGTATCAGAACACTGGGTTATGGCAATCAAAATCTATTGGGTAAATTAAATTTTGTTTGAATTTCATTTGACATATAATTGGTAGGATTTTTTTTTTTATTGCTGTTAATGGGAGGGGAAATTTTTGTGGAAAGGCTGTGGCTGTGTACAAAGTTGTTAAAAATGTAATTTTTGTTAAATTTTCCAGGTGTAAACTCCTTTAAGGTCTTCATGGCCTACAAAGAATCATTTATGCTGGAAGACCCTGAAATCTACAGTGTATTCAAGCAATGTAAAGAGCTGAAAGCCCTTCCCATGGTTCATGCTGAAAATGGGCACTTGATTGATATAGTGAGTCATTAGATCTGTTAGCTGTATGTAAAAATGTGTATATTTTTATCTAAAATCATAACTTTTAATTATTGGTCAACAAATAGGTGAATGAGATGCACTTTTATTTAACTCAGTGTTAACTGATATTTGAGAGCAATAATTAAAAACCTCATTCATTTTTTTATTGCAATAATCTCCAGAAATCAAGGGAGCTGTTACAGCAGGGTGTTGTAGGTCCAGAGGGCCATTTACAGTCTCGACCTGAAGAGGTAAACAGGCTTTTAAAAATAGTTTTGCTAGAACGCATTTGTTTTCATTAACAGCGGTTAAGAATAAAATCCAATTCCTAAACTTTTTTTTATTAAGAAACAGAGAAATTACTGTTTAAAACTCATCATTTTTTTTATTACTTTGCTTGAAGGTTGAAGAGGAAGCAACAAGCAGGGCTATCACTATTGCAGACCAGGCAGGTGCTCCTATTTATGTAGTTCATGTTATGAGCAAGTCATCAGCTAATGTCATCTCCAAGGCAAGAAAGGAAGGTGAGCTTCATTGTTGTCTCTTGTAACAATTAGTCCTGAACAATCTTTCACCTGTACTAGTCAGAACTAGGGCTGTCAATTTTGTTGAAAAATGCTGCCCGGGTACCCGTCCAAATTTCGGGTTACCAGTTCAAAACATCGCATAATTTTCCCCGTCTTACAGCTATACTATGCAACCTAGCCACCTTCCATGCCCCTTATTTCTCAATAACCACACGGCCGACGTCTAAAAGTGACGTAACATGATTTTGGCCGATTATACCCCCTTCCCCCCCCCCCAAAGTCACACAAAATTAGAACCCCCTTAGAACAAAGATTTGCAGCCGTCGCCGC
>MUZC01004481.1:261889-317337 GCA_002072015.1 Radix auricularia | reverse complement strand
TTATATAAACGTTCACAAAAAAATTAGGTACTCCTTTTGAACTTTTGAACCTTCAACTTTGACATATTTTAATTAATTCTAACCAATAGTTAAATGGCTTTTGCACACGGCCACTTCTTATGAATGAAAAAATGAGAACAAAGCAGTAGTACAGTACATGTAATAGTCAAAATGAGGTTGAAGGATGAATGGTTGCCAATGACAACAAGTTTGGACACTGCACACGGTACATTTTATTATTCCATACGATCCCCTCAGCTTACAATTCCTTCGGTAACTTGATGCTAATAGGACTAACCAACAACAATGGTTTGGGAGATTGAGAGTAAACTGTCTGTAGTCTGTTATATTATATATTTTAAAATCTGGGGAGCCTTGCTTACAGTAAGCAGCCTATGATTTTGGTATCGTCCCATCACTAGCGTTAATAAATGATAATGTTCATGCACGTGTTTTTGGAGTTTTTTTTAACACAACAGCATTGCCGTTATTTGTTTGATGAAGCTATCGGCATGCTATAAAATTGTACATACATGTTTGCTAACAACAGAAGGTATATGTGCACCAACTGACAGCAGAAATTTACAAATTTAAAATAAAAACCAACGTCGATTATCGATAAAAACTTTTAATTTTCTCCAACACATCACTGAAACTGGCGATTTAAGTTAGCAACACATGTCTCAGCGCAAGAGGGCTGTGTCGAAAACGTCACCAGCACACATAGCAAGCTGATCGCATTGCCATGGTACCAAAAACAACACAGAGGAAAAAGCAAGTGGGCTGTGACGTCACCAGCAGACACTGGTGAAACATTTTCAAAAGCTTGCGATTGGTCACGTGGATCGACTTAACCGATGTTAAGTGGCAAATTTGACCTTTTATGTGCTCGTGTTATGAGGTTTCGGCGACTTAAAAAAATCGAATTAAACGACGAGAAAATACTAAGACAAAGAGAGAATTTGGCGGTTCCAAAAAAAACCGTCGACTTAATGGGGTGGTCGACCTAAGCGAGCTCGAGGTAAGTGGGTTCCACTGTATATATATATGGATGGATGGATGGATGGATGGATGGATGGATAGATAGATATGTATATATAGATAGATATGTATATATAGATAGATATGTATATATAGATAGATATGTATAGATAGATAGATATGTATAGATAGATAGATATGTATAGATAGATAGATATGTATAGATAGATAGATATGTATAGATAGATATGTATAGATAGATAGATATGTATAGATATATAGATAGATATATAGATAGATATATAGATAGATATAGATATATATATCTTTTTAAAAAAGGATTTTCTAAGTGGGACACAAGAAGTAGAAATTAATTTTAACATTCTTGAAAAAGCATTTCTTTTTAAATAGATTTCAGCAAATTTTTTTGTTTACGTTCCCTTTTGGCCCATTTAGTTTTTCACATACAGTGTTCTCAAGTTTGTCAAAGGGTTATGATCACTCTTTTAATGCTGATATTTTACAGATACACATTTGAATACTAGAAATCAGCTAGTCAAAAATGTTTAAGACACTTTTTTTTTCTATTAAAAAAATGGAAAAATGAAAGTTTTTTACAAAAAAATTATTTTATTAATGTGAAATACATTTTGCCTACATTAAATTCAAGGCCTCTGGTTATATTTGATGCTCATCTTCATAACTGCACCATCTTCCTTAAAGAATTTTAATATCTTCGTTTAAAGAAATTTCAAAATTATTTTCTACTTTTTTTGTGTGCGCAAGTTATTTTTAATGGAAGTCTTTTTTTTTTTAAGTTTAACATAAACATTTTTAAAAAATATATGATTATTATTTTTGAAAAAAATTTTAGCCTTTTCAACTGAGATGACACATTTCTATATCGGCATACTACAATTGTGATTGTGATTGTTCACTTCTGTTCCTACTCTCTCATCCAGGTAAAATTGTATTCGGAGAACCAATTGCTGCTGGCCTTGGCACAGACGGGAGTCATCACTACAACAAGTGCTGGAGACATGCGGCAGGACATGTGATGGCACCACCCTTGCGTGCAGACCCCACAACTCCAGGCTATCTCATGGATTTGTTGGCCAAGTAAGTTTAACAAAACAAAAAAATTTGCAAAACAGTTGTTTTTTTCAGTGGTTATCTCATACGTAATTGATTTTGGGGATAAAAAAATAAGTACCCCTTTTTAACAACCAATTCATGAAAAGCGTCCTATGTTCCATGGTCACGTTCCAAATATTCTCCCTAAATGGTTAAAACAACTTAGTCTAATGAGTTGGTTTGTTATTTTACACTGATCGCGAACAGAGTTGCTGCAAAAAGACAGATAATGACTTTGAAATTATTTTAGATTTAGTGCATATTTTATCAGTTCATGATTTCAGCATTAACTATTCCCATATTTAAATTATTTTGAAAAATGTCTTTTGTCCCAATAAAGTTAATGAGTTTCTTCCAATTAATTTTTTATCACAGTGTCTAAAGGGGAAGGGATGGAAAATTAATGTGGATGGCAACATTATTTTAAAAATTTATGTGAAAGACTTTAAGATATTTAATTTGTTTCAAATTTATTCAAGAATATATGAATGAACATAGTGAATAATTTAAAATAATAAAAAAGAAGGAAACTTGGACTTCTTAGGGGAAAAAAAGGAAGAAAAGCTTTTAGTTGAATATAACTTCACAGTGAGCATTCATCATTTTCAAATCTTAATTATCAGCAATGACCTCCAGCTGACCGGTACTGACAACTGTACATTCAATGCTGACCAGAAAGCTATCGGCAAGGACAACTTTGTCAGAATTCCCAATGGTGTGAACGGTGTAGAGGACAGAATGTCCATTATTTGGGAGAAAGGAGTGGTGAGTCACAACAGTTCTGACTTTCTGGCATGCACTTAGAAGAAGATAAAGATTCTTCTAGGTTTTTTTTTCACTTTCAGTTTATGCATAACCATTCTAATCAAGACAACATTTTTCAAACAAAGTTCTCAAATCTAATAGTGTTATGGTAGATAAGATGGTTGAATAAATATTGATTTACTAGACTTAAAAACACTATCTCTGGTTCCTACAGTTCTCTAAATAACCTGAATAAGACTAACGTTTGTCTTTGTTTGTCCACAGTATTCTGGGAAGATGGATCCCTGTAGATTTGTTGCTGTTACAAGTGCAACTGCTGCCAAAGTTTTCAATATCTACCCCAAAAAAGTAAGCCATTGTAGTTGTAGACATCATTTTAAACATGCAACCAAGTGATAATGTTTATAATGCTTTTTTAAAAAAAATTTCTAAAGATCTTTGAAATATAGTATAAAGTTTTTTTTCATAAATAATAAAAAGAGAGCGTAGGAAGTAAGTGTACACATTTATTATTCCTTTCTTCTGTGTAATATTTTAAAAAAGTATATTTTGTTCTGATTGCCAATCATATGTTTTTTCAGGGAAGAATAGCTGTCGGCTCTGATGCTGACATTGTCATCTGGAATGGTGAGGCCACTCGGACCATCAGTGCCAAAACACATCATCAAGCTGTGGATTTTAACATTTTTGAGGGCATGACCTGTCACGGTGTCCCTGAATATGTCATTACTGGTGGCAGCATAGTCATGGATGAAGGACAGGTAAATGTTCTCCAGTTTTTGAAAAATTAGTGCAATGCACCTGGAAATGTAACCCCCCCCCCCCCAAAAAAAAACCAATCACCTAACTTACCTAACTATGCACACAATTTTATTGTTTGCTTACAAATTGTTTAAAAATACAAATTGCTTCATTAATTTTATTGGGTTAGATAGACCTGTACATGAGAAATTTTTTATTTCAAATTATTTTGCAAATCAAAGTAATGGTCAAAAGGAAACTAAAAAATCATAAAAGGTTAAAAAAAATAAATGCATTGTTAATTTTTGCAGTTAAAAGTAACTCAAGGTCTTGGCAGATTTGTACCGACACCAGTCAACTCACAATGTGTGTATGGACGCATCGGAACCAGAGATAAGGTAGGCAACTCTTTGCGGTTTTAAGTGTTTTTTAAAATTGCTTTTTAAATCTTAAATGGATTCATAGAAACTAAATAATACTCCATTACTAATGTTTCACAATTAAATCATTATATTTAGAGCATTATTTGACTTTATATTGAAATATCACCCAAATAACATAGAACCTGTCATAATAAATTTATTTATTTACCTTATCCGCCAGATCCTACAGCCCCAGATAGTAGAGCGGGATCCATACACAGGGCCTGTTGTAGAAATCAAAGAAGAAGATATCCCAGTCTACCACAAGAGATCAGACAACCCTATTATACCTGAGCATGCTAACGAGTTCCACAACAGACCACCAACTCGAGGAGGTGTTAGGAACATGCAAGACTCTTCATTCTCTCTTAGTGGTGAGTTCATAGTTGTAGTAAACACTTTAACATAAAGCATATGGCTCAGATCATGGTGTCATCTATGGGATATTTTTCATTTCATCATAGTCAGCTCATTGTAATGTTCATGAGATGCACGATTCAGCTGGATAAGAAAAAAATGAAGTTCAAATCACCCGTAATGTTTTATGTTGTGTTTCAGGTCATCAATACGATGAAAATCAACCCAAGAGACCAGGAACTAAAGTATCTAATCCACCTGGAGGGAAATCTACAGGATTTTGGTAGACTTAAAATAGGATAGTTTCTCAAACCAATTTTCATTACAAGCTGGCGCTATGCCCCATTGAGTCATAGCATTCTTTTACTTCCCTAGTGCTTATGTGTATTGTTGCTTGCCAGGTTGTTTTGTAAAAAAAAAATAAAAAACAATTATTTTTTTTTTGTGGATGTGGGGAACTGAAAAATTGTGTCTTGAAAGTTGTGATGCTGAAAGGGGAAAATAATTGAATGGGAGATGAACCTGTAGAATATTTTTTGCAGCAGACTTTAGTTGAAAGGTGTTGGGATTAGGAAGGATTGTTTGCTCCTAGTTTGATAAGATGGCACTAGTTTTTTTTAATGCATTTTTTAAAAGACCTATTTACCAATGATCACCAGTTATGTAAACTAAATATGTTTCATTCAGCTACTATTGTCCTACTATTTTGTAACCTGCAGCAGCATTTTGATTTTCATTGACTGTTCATATTTATTGTTGACATACAATCTATGTTTGAAGATAGAAAAACAAGGTAAAAGAGTGCTTGTGATGAGTTTTAGCTATCATTAATTTATATTGTTTTATCCTCATTTAGTCTGAAATTAGCAATTTTAAATACAACACACCTCTTGTCATTAATAATTTGTCAGGTACTTCGTACTGCATGCTGCAGCATTGTGTTGTGGAAGTTAAACATGACAAGTTTATTAATAAGAATGTGAAATGTGAAGGTTCATTTATTCAAGTATCATTCAGTTTTTAAAAAAAAAACTACTTGTAATTTGAACACTATCTATTTATTATTATTTTTAAAGGGCTGAGCCGTGTACTGACCCAAAAATAACAATTTTAAGAACACTCGAAACCCATTTTAAAAAACAAATAGTGCTGTTTATTATAAATCATTATTTGGGGATTTTAATTTCTAAAAAAAAAATTTTCCATTTAAAAGCTGTCAAGTTAGAAGAAATTATGTGTAACTCTTTAAAGTCTTTATAAGGTTTGTGAATTTATCAACAAATTTTTTGAGGGTTGACTTAACCTCCCCCTCTAAACCCTTATTTCTTCAACCCTCAACCTTCTCCTGATAAATTACTGACAGTATCATCAGTAAAGTTCTGGATTTAACAAAACCTGTTTCTCAAATAACATTGTCTTATTTTTGGGGGTATTTTGACCAGTTTAAAATGTGTCTGGTCTCTGAAAAAGCTAAGAACTATTGAGTAAGCTTAATCTTAATAAACTTTTGATTCCTGATACTGATACTATTCCTATTCATGGTAATTTCACTTCTCTTAATTATGGAAATACGTAGAAAATAAGAAACACTTTTTTTGTTTCACCCTGACTTGAACCATTTTCTCAATAAGCATTACTGTGACCTAGTTAAAAGGTCAATTCAGCTCGGCCCTGATTTCTAATCTTTGCTCAAAGCTGTTGTAATTAAATTAAAATATAAACAAATTTTGCACAAAGAATAATTATTTGGGGAAAAGGAAACTTCCCAAAAAATTTCTAGATACAATATTCTTTTTAAAATCTGACTTTCTATTAGCCTTTTATTTTTATAGCAAATTTTCAAAACATCTAACCAATTTACCATTTTTCAAATCTGCCACAGTTAAATGCTTATGAAAGCATTTTTCTGTCAACTTATGTGCATTGTAAAATAGACACTTTTGTAGCACATCCTTGAATATATACAGTATGTGTAACAAGCCATTGTGCACACAGACACCCAGAAGTTATCAAAATCTTTTACCTGTTGATTTTCTTGCTGCAAGATCTGAACATTTTAAGTTGTGATTTATTCAGGGCCATCATCTTTTTTGTACTGCTACAACTGCAACTGTTGTGAGAATGCAAAGCCATGAGTTACTTAAGTGTGCCCATCATAGATGTTCAACATATTGCTTTTTGTAAACAAAGTATGTGGTTGATGTCAATGTAACTATTCCTTTTTATGACAATTGTTTCATGTACTCAAAATTTTATTATCATTCTAGACACTTATAACAAATATTGTTTCCATTTATTTAATTATCTATAAATCTCCTAAAAATTAATTCAATTAGAAGTCAAGGCCTCTTTATTTGACAACATGCAAGGTATTGGCCAGTTCCAGTGATCAATCAGGAATAGGAAAATCCCTTTAGACCCCCACATTGAATGAAATAAAAGAAAGTGGATATACATATTTATGTTTTATTTAGCAGTCTGACCAATTTTTATATCACTTTGACAGGCCTGGAAGAATATTCGTCAACTACTGGCCTCCTAACTGCCATTTTTCATTGGTTCTTTTTTACCTCATTAATTTCCATGTACTTTTATTGTGAATAAAAATATCCAAACTAAACTTATGTGGTTAAATTTTTAGTTGAATCACATTCATCTTGATACTGTCTAGGACATCAAAGTTTGATGGTTATTATTCAATTTATTGGGAACAAAGATGTTTTGGTCACAACATTTAAACAAACAAATTATGAAAAGTAATAAACCCCCAGCTTTCATTTTGATGACAGGGAAAGAGAGAGGTCCCAGTGCCATCTACCTTTGTAAATTTTACTCATGTCGAAGAACTAAATATACATTTGTCTCAAAAAGTTCTCAATATATTTGGTCTCATATTTAAATACATACCACTTTTTACTAGTTTTAGTCATTAAAAGCATGTTTTATGAATCTTGTGATTATGAATTAGTTGCGAAGCAATCATTTGATTTTTATATTAATTTTTTCACTCTTACTAAAAATAAAGAAACAAAAGAAAAGTTTCAATATTTCATAGTATTGCAAATGAAACAACTTTGTTTCAAATGGTCTACATCAGTATATTGTGTTTTACATTCCTTTTTATTTGGCTGCAAAAATCTCTCAATATGTTAAATAAGGTATTGTCCACAGAAAGTAACGAATTTTTAAAAGTTTTAAATTACTGAATATTCAACTTATTGATGAATTTGGTATCAAGAAATTGTCAATTTTTAGTTGTATTTCCTAACTGTGCCGTAATAATAAATGTTGCTTCCAACTGACGTTTGTATTTATTTATTTTGTGTGTGACTTGAAGAATGTTTATTTTGCATTGGCCTAAAACATAAATTCAAAAGGAGATAATATTAATTATTAGGGATAACATTAATTCATTAAAACAGTTGAACTACTTGGAATAACTCCTTCTTTATAATATTCACTTTTAAATTGACATTTTTAATACTATTTTACCAAGAAAGAGCCATTTTTCCCTTCTAAAAATGATGGCCTAAAAAATGTGGATGTTCTTTATAGGAAGGTACTAGTGATAAATATATTAATATAATGTCATTTGATATCAGTAAATCCAAAAATATAGTTCGTCCAATCCATCAGAATAGTATAAGTATATTCAATAAATTATGTTTGTGGTAAAAGATTAGTTACAGCTACAGACATCGACGATTGCATGTTCTCAAAGCCTTAGTATTTTTATTTTACCATCATCTATACAATTTAATTGAAACTCCTTTATTACAAGTACAAGGAACACTGATCAACTATCCTCTAGGTCCTCAGGGATTGGGCAAACATTTAAAGGTGAGGGCCAAATTAGTAAGATTTGATACATCCAGGGGCCGCACCTAACCAAAATTTAGCCTCAGTTTAAGTACAAACATCCATCTTTAACTTTAAGGTAAATTTATTGAATTTTGTTATATTACCGCAGGCTTCCCTGGGCAGCAAAGAACTCTGTAGTGGGAAGACTTAGAACTATTTTTTATTTTTTTATGGTTCTTCGTAAAATTTCTCTCCATCTACCTGGTTTCCATTTGAGGGTCTGTCAGGGTAGCCTTGAGCTGTCCAAGCGAATCTCATGACCATCTAATTTTTATGGTAGATGATATATAAAGTACACCTTTACCATATTCTTTTTTCAAGTTTCTGAATTCTGAAAATCTTTTGAAGAAAAATTATTTTGTATTGGAAACCATAAAGTTGTTAAATTGCCTTGTTTGTGAGATGGGGTAGCCAGAACAATATGTGCAAACCCCTTTATTTCTCATCTCGCTTTTGGACCAGCAACCAAAACAATTACATCAAGTTCTGACAAATTACTGATGGAATAATAAAACAAGAGCCAGACTAATATTCTGTGCATTGTTAACAAACTGCATAATATAAAATTAGTATCAGTATGCTTTTTAAAGATGAGTTCCTCAATGATAAATTGTAAGAAATAATATATGTCATCTTTTTTAACAACTATTCAAAAAAACCAGTGTGTTTACATTATTTGGTTCAAGTGATGAGCGGGTCTAGTACTACTAGTAGACAAGATAACCAGCCAAACTGAACAATCACTCACATAGAACTGAGGTAACTGGTACTGATATGCACAAAACGGTCTTGGCAAGGAATGACATTATCGGATATCGGTGTTCATTAAGTTTCCACCATTGTGGAGGGTTAATGGATTCAGGAAACTTCATCTCCATTTTGCAACGCAGTAATTTATCAAAAGAGCTGTCTGCATTTTCAGTCTGTGTGAGACTCCATTGCTGCCATTAGCTTAATACGCTTTTCATTTGGTTTGATAATTAGGCAAAGTGTTAGAACTATTGTAGGCAAACTTAATCATTTTGAACATTCCCAACAGTCAATAGTTTAAAACCAGTGTTCATGTAATCACCAGGAAATTAGTTATTATTTATCAACCGCTACTTTTTATTTATTTTTATTTTTTTACTTTTTGACTTCCAATAATTTGTAAGTGATGGGTCAATTAATCGTTAAAAATAATTTAATAGTTACAATTTAACGATTAATTGAAAAATCAATCATTAATTTCAGCAGCCGTAGAAAGTAGCATTATTTATTATTTTCAACTAGGGGTTGTAAGCAGTGGCGTCGCTAGGGGGGTGCGGAGGGGGCGGGCCGCCCCGGGTGACACCATCAGGGGGTTGACACCAGACTGTAAAATTCTATCTATTCCTTCTATTTGGCACTGGAAAACTCAGAGGAGTTCTAAGGTTAAATCGTGAGGGTGTGACACATTGAGCTACCGCCCCGGGTGACACCATGAGCTACCGCCCCGGGTGACACCATGAGCTACCGCCCCGGGTGACACCATGAGCTACCGCCCTGGGTGACACCATGAGCTACCGCCCCGGGTGACACAGACGCTAGTGACGCCTCTGGTTGTAAGGCGCCAATGGCTCCCACTTTTTTTCAAAAGCCCAAGTAACTTATCCTTGTTTGATAAATACTAAAATATTAAACCTCCTGGAATGTAGACAAAATATTTTATAATATAAATGCTCAAATCATCTTTTTACATAGTCCATTTTTAAAATAACAATATAACCACAATGACGTCATAAAATATTTTACATCGAGAAACACCACACACTTTTTAAAAATTGCTATGGACTGTTGTACTATGTCCCTCAGCGTTACGAAGATAGTGAGTGAGTGACTTGGGCTTTTATATATTTTTTTTTCTTCATTTACTTTCTGTTTAATTCAAGGAATTAGACTGAATAGAAAACAAAACAACACAAAATGTAGTACCTTTATTTATAAAACAACCCTCAGCACATATAAATAATAATAATATAAAATCATCACAGATTAAAAACTATTGTTGTCCTAATAAGAAATACAAGATAGACTTTATTTAGGTCCTTACCAAATTCTTTGGTAATTTGTTTTGATTTAAAAAGAAATGAAGAACATTATATAATGATATAATTCTTAAGCTAAGACAGTGGAACCCCTTATATTTTAGTTCATTGAAATAATAATGAGAATTCTTAGTAACATGGCTTTAGAATGTTTTATATTCATTTGCACAAAATACTTTATAAAAATTAATTTAACAATAATACAATCATGTTCTTTATAAATTTTGAACTAGAAAATTTCAAAAACATAAACATGATGGTTGTTTTGGCACAACCAATTGTAATCTGTGGGGCATACCAGATGTAAAAATCCCATTTTGAAATTTTCATTGGTAATGGTTAGGGGGCCACAGCGTTACAAATTGCAATGTGTGTAGTTGGCCTAAAAAGATTGTAGTGGTAACTTTGTTGATGTGACCCTATTTCTGTTGCTATTCAGGAAATTTTTAGGTAATCATTGTGCATGATGGAATGTTATTTAGAAATAAAAATTTTGTTTGAAATTTGATATTAAAATATATTTTAGGGGATGTTGCTAGTGACAAAGTGGGAAAGCGTAATTATTAGGGCTGCGGAAATTAACTATTAATTCCTTGATTAATCTGTAAAAAATTTTATCGATTAAAATTATTTTAATAGATAAAATGACGATTAAAATTGTAGAATATGATATCCATAGCATCTACAATTTATTAATAAATCATTAATTATAAATAATAGTTTGCTTTTTTTATGTACGAACTTCTCAATTAGAAAAAAGATTTTTAAAGAGTTAACTTTAAAATAAGCTGTTTTTAAAAGGAAAATGATAATAAATTAATTGACAATAAAATTTTTTTAATTCATTGACATTACATTGAACTTCTTATATTTCATTAAAAAAATGTTCATTGCCTGGGTTTGTTACTTCCCTTGAAATTTTCAGTTTAATGACATACATCTTATTTTTAGCTTTAATCAAAATTATCGAATAATTATTCGTTAAGTTTTCAGAAGTTAATTAAATTTAAATTAATTGACAATTGCTAAAAAATTATGTTTAAAAAATTTTGAATTAGTTTTTATTACCTTTTTTTTTTTTAAAAATGTTTTTCTTTCAAATCAATTGCTTATAAGTTTACAGATAAGCAGTTATTTCATTAAAGAAGGGTTCTACTGTAATGACAAATGACATAAAAACACTAGTTATAGCAAACTTAGATGGGGATCCCCCCCACTCCAAAAATTTTCAGATTATTTCCCTATGCTCTAAACTGAAATCCATTATAGCACTATAAACCTCCTTCCAATGTGCATGTGTTGATAGGAAGCATCAATAAGTTTTTCAACTTAGAGCTCATCTCTGCCTAAACACTTTCTTCTGACAAAGAGGCAAAGATTCAAAACTTAAAATGTGCCAGGCTGAGGTAATAAGACAATATGGTGAGCTCACATGGGCAACACATTTTTGGCCAAATCCAAAAAAGTTCTGTTTTACCAATATGCAGTTGTTGAGTGCATTTATAATATAGAATTTTTAGTCAGAACTCCAGTACCAGTAGCTATGAGAGACAAAGCAGCAAATAGCATTTATAAAACATAGTGATAAAGGTCACAGGGTTATCAAAATACAGAGACATAAAATCATGAAACAAATTAGTAAATGTGATAATGTTTGACTAAAAATTTAAATCCACTTTTTTTCTTTTGTGGCAAACAAACCAAAAATTTTAATTAAAAACCTAAAAATAACAAGCTTACAGTAAAAGATGGGAGCGACAAAACTCAAATTTTAAATACTAGTTACTTAAAAAGAATTTTAAAAAGATTTTTTTAAATGTATTTTCTCATGAAAAAATTTTAGTCTCATTATGGCAGTGACACACACAAAGCATTAGAAAAATGACTACAGATGTATTCTGAAACAAATTTGCAAACACATTTAAGTAAAAGGACAAATTTGGTAAGTGACAGCCTCAGGCCTCACTGCAAGATTTATTATATTTATCCATTTACCTTTCAAAAACTCCCCAAAAGTTAAAAGTAAAATAGTATTGTTTTTATAGTTCTTACACACTCAAGTTGATCATACTCATCATAGACATAATTATGTAAGGAACTCAACCAGTGAAATATGTACCAAGCAAGTTTGGGTCCATTTATAAAATCATGTAAGTCCATGGGGATCAACTAGAAAATATTGTGGATGTGGTCAGCTTCCAGTAACAACTTAGTTGATCCTCCTTGTTCCTCATCTGTCTCTTCTTGAGTCAGTGGAATCCTTATGAATCTGAGTGTAGCCAGTAGCATGAGGGACAACAGGCCAACACACACTACAAATATTAAATGGTTACCATGCAGAAACACATCTTCATGGAGGAGCATCAAGACGGCGCAGGAAATCAGATTCAGTGGCACACGGAACCAGTTCATTATGGAGTATCTGTGCGTGTCTGGGATGACCCGCATTCTCAGCACACTCATGGCCGGGAAGTACAAGCCCACACAGAACTGGAACACCAGGAAAGCCACCAAGGATGCATTGAGGTGTCTTGTTCGAGGGTGGGTTGAGTAAACACATGTTAATATTGAAATAAGAGATAAAATGACAACAAATAATAGTATCCTTATGACAGGAACACCTCTAGATGTCAGGATCTGAAAAATGGCCTGCCCAATGAGGATACACACCATAAAGCAAGAGAATATAATGCCGAGGGAAGGCTTTCCTTGTTCCAGTATTGGAGTCCACAAGAATATTACTATATAAACAACACTTTCAAATAACGCTTCTATAGCCCCAATCATAAAAATTCGCCTGTTTGTTACAATGTCTCTAAATCCATCATAGCACAATCTTCCAAACTTAACTTTGTGCATGGAGTAGTTTTCATTCCAGTGCGTGGATATGATGACACCAACAAAGATAAGAAATGGGACGGCCATCATGTAAGGGGCAACTGGGCCCAGACCAATCCACTCGGAAAAAACGTTAGTGGTCACACCAGCCAAAACTGCCAGGATCCCATTCCACATGGAAGCTCTTTGGAATGTTATAGGAATCCACTCCTTTGGAAAGTCGTGCGTTTCCAGGTGCTCGTGAATGTACCATGCTTCGAAAGCTGTAAACAACACAGAGGTGGCCAGGCCACCAACAAGACGGCCTATCAGCAGAATCCCATAACTTCTGGATAGCTTGAGGAGACATGACAATGAATAAGTGACTGTGAAAAAAATACATAACTTCTTCCTGCCAAACTGGTCAGCTGCAATGGGGGTCCATGCACCGAAAATGACAGATGAGGCAAATCCGAACACATACAAGACTGCTATTTGCTGCTCATGAAAGCCATAGTAACTGTAGAGTTTGTAGAGGTATGGTCCTTGGAGCCAGTCTGCAAACATAGCAACCAGGTAAACGGCAAAGTATCCACGCTGGAACTTAATAAATTGTGGATTGTTACCAACAGTGACATTTCGCCTAGTCCGGTGTGCCCAGTACTGAAATATCAAGCACAGCACAGAAAGTGCCCCAAATGTGAAGTATGCAAGAACCATCATCTTCAAAGTTTGTTCAGTGAACCTTTTTAATGTAGGGGGTAGAGTAGAATCTTTAATTCAACCAGCAGAAACATGGTTAATGTTTCATCTGTAATGAGAAATACATCACAAATAAATTCACTATGCAGTATTTTTAAAAAATGGCATCTGAAATCTTCAATGATAAAGTTTAAACTTGCTGATTATCAACATACATACACTATTCCACAAGATTCAAGAAGATGTAATATAATATTCAATAATATAATATACAATAATGTTTAATGCTCCAGAAGGTTTTGCCAAACTTTGGCCTCAATCCCGTAAGGATTTCCCATATATTAATGTGGTAATCTTACGTTAAATGCCATTGACTTGCTGACTGAATTCGAATGTGAGGACTGATTAATCGTCTGGCATCTTTGCTAAGTCTATTGAATGACTCTCATAATATAAACAGTAACAGTCACTGCCTTGACTGTTGTTGACATCATACGTCTACTGTGTGTTAGCTCACTTACAGTGCCTCAATAACTAAGCAAATCAAAATTTAAAAAAAATCACTCCTCAGCTGTAGGTGATCTAAAACTAATAGTGATTCCGTGTATATTATTTATAGACCGGATTATTAAGGTTTAAATTGACAAAGCGCAGTAATGCGCACCTAGTCTCTATTACCAAAGCGCGCCTTGATAGAACTCTCTTTAGAAACAAAAATATAGAAAATAAAAATTCTTCAGTGTGTGTAAGAAGATGTATTCGACTTCCAGCAATTGCGTCTGTTTCCCTGGCTAGTGTTATCGCTTGATTTGCAAAGTTTTTTGGTAGATTTTACAGAGTTTTTTTTGTTTTGAAGATGCAAATTTGCTATACTTTATTATAAAAATAATAGTACTAAACTACAGGTAAAAATAGTATTAAGCTCAAGACAGTCTCTTGGAAAAGTAAAATAACTATTCTTATCCTAAAAGATGAAGTCAGTATGACTATAATAATATAATAAATTTCCAGCAATTTTTAACGTTTCATAACCAGTTGATCACAATACAGGAAATCCTAACGGGACTGAGGCGGAAGTTTAACAAAAACCTTATGGGACTTTAAACGTTAAGAAAGTGCTTTGATGTCACTGTCGCTCGCGTATTGGCTCTGGTATTCAGCTGGCATTCTTATGCATTTTTTCAATAAATATATTAGGGCTGCGAAAATTACTGATTAATTTCTCGATTAATCGGTAAATTTTTTATCGATCAAAATAATTTTAATCGATAAAATAGCGATTAAAATTAAAGAAAATGTTTTTAAAATTTATTTTCAATTTATTAATAAATAATTAATTATTAAAAATTAATAATAGTTTTTTTTATGTACAAACTTCTCCATGAAAAGTAAAGACTTCAAATGTGTAAACTTTAAAATAACCTGTTTTAAAAGGACAATGATATTTTAAAAAAACATTGTTTTTAATTAATTATTAATAACAAAATTTAAATTCATTGACATTATATTGAACTTCTTATATTTAAATATATTTCCTAACAAAATTATATTTTAATAATTAAATTAAATTAAAAACCGGTACTTAAGTTATGGACACTTTTAAAAAAATGCCCTACAAGGGCACAAAATGTGAAGGAAACAACAGTGAATGAAAAAAGTGAGTTTGAGGTCTTAGAAAAAAATCATATCTTTTGAACCACTTGGGATAAAAAGATGATCTTTATGTTTTTGTTAATCATCAAACGATTTTTATAAAGCTGTATTACTTTTATATTTTTAAATTAATTTGAAATTTTCATCCAAGTGCCTAAACTTAAATATGTTATTTAACTTATTTTTATGGCTATGTTTTAAAAATAACTCAATAAAAAAATCAATTGCCAGTTTTTATTACTTCCCTTGAAATTTTCAGTTTAATGACGTGATACATCTTTATTTTTAGCTTTAACAAAATTATCGATTAATTAATCAGTAATTTTTCAAAAGTTAACGATTAAATTTAATTTAATCGATAATAGCCCTAAAATATATATAATAGTCTAACGCTATGCAACCATTTTGTTTATTTATCAACCTACTTCCCGGGATGTCACAGTAAAATGCCAAATGAAATTTTCTCACTTACAAACAAAAGAAATAAGAATCAAACATCTAGCAATGAAATAAAAAGTGAAATTTCTTTAAAATATTTATTGATCTTCTAAGAACATTAAATAGATGAATAATACTTTTTAACTTTAGTAAGGAAAACAAAATCTGACAAGCAGGGTACTAGATAAACAAAACGGATGTATTGTGAGTAAGACCAGATTATGTTAATAATCAATATGTATTATGTATCATAGAGAGCAGAAAAATGCCTTAGAAATTAAAAAGGCTTACAAATTAGCGCTGGAGTCTATGCTGCTGCTGTAATAGCTAAAACTAAAATAGGCTGAAGCGAAGTATGTCGACCGTGACATCATGACGCTACCGGTTGCTGGAAAAGAGAGTTCTATAAACTCTAAAAGGATTTTCAAAAATTGAAGGTTTTAGGGTTTGGGTTAGGTAAAGCTATAGAATTTTAATTTTAGCTTTTTAAAGAACATGCCATTACAACAAAGATGGCCACCGGTAATGACCGTGACATCACGGTCGACATACTTTGTTTTAACCCTAAAATACAACATATAATGCGTTTAATAAATTAAAAACGTACGTTCTCACAACAAGAAAAATAACTTCGCTATGAAATAATATACTAATATTACTAATATACGTTTAAAAACTGCAGGATTGCAAAAATATTATGAAGAGTTTGTTAAGAAAGATATTTAGAAACTTAGTTTTTTCAAAGTGTCTACTACTACTAGCCTATTCAGCCAGTAAACTTCTGCTACGACTAGGGACTTGTAGCAGTAGTTAGTCACAGACACTGTCAGTAGTCTGTAGTAGTTAGTGAATTTTAAATAATAGTAATAATAGTTTATAATAATAGTAACGGAGTGTCTACTGCTACGACAAAATAACGGCAGACAAACCCGCGCGGATGTGGCTGGTGCTACAACATGTCGTAACGCCAGCAACATCCGCCCGGGTTGACTGCCGTTACGACATATCGTAAACAATTTTCTGTATTTCAATTATGCTATTACTAATACTTAAATACTAAACTATAGTTCTCATAATAAAATATCATGAACACTAGATAAGCTTATTAATGAATTTTAAAGGTTTAAAAAAAAATCTAGATTGAGCCATTAAAGGAAAAACAGTTATAAATTTAAAAAATTACACTCTCCCAGCAGCTTCGCTAGATCAAGTGATAGTCCGGTTGATTCGAAAATGATATGACATTATTGATAGCGGGATCGAATCCCGCTGCAGTCATGTTTGTTTTTTTTAATTTCATTTATTATTTTATTTTTTTAAAATCACAATGAGTATGCTGATAATTTTTGTTATTATTCTGAAAAGCAGATACGTTGAATAAATCTGTTAAAATAAAACTACAGTGGAACCCACTTACCTCGAGCTCGCTTAGCTCGACCACCCTATTATGTCGACGGTTTTTATTGGAACCGCCAAATTCTCTCTTTGTCTTAGCATTTTCTCGTCGTTTAATTGATTTTTTTAAGTCGCCGAAACCTCATAACACCAGCACAAAAAAGGTCAAATTTGCCACTTAACATCGGTTATCTCGATCCCCATGACCAATCGCCAGCTTTTGAAAATGTTAGCTATGATTTCTGTCTCACCAGGGTCTGCTGGTGACGTCACAGCCCACTTGCGTTTTGCTCTCAGCGCTGAATTGCTTCTGGTACTATGGCAATGCGATCAGCTTGCGATGTGTGCTGGTGACGTCGTCGTCACAGCCCACTTGCGTTGAGACCTGTGTTGCTAACTTAAATCGCCAGTTTCAGAGATGTGATGGAGAATAATAAAAGTTTTTATCGATAATCGACGTTGGTTTTTATTTTAAATTTGTAAATTTCTGTTGTCAGTTGGTGCACATATACCTTTTGTTGTTAGCAAACATGTATGTACAATTTTATAGCATGCCGATAGCTTCATCAAACAAATAACGGCAATGCTGTTGTGTTTAAAAAAAACTCCAAAAACATGTGCATGAACATTATCATTTATTAACACTAGTGATGGGACGATACCAAAATCATAGGCTGCTTACTGTAAACAAGGCTCCCCAGATTTTAAAATATATAATATAACAGACTACAGACAGTTTACTCACCCCCACTCTCAATCTCCCACACCATTGTTGTTGGTTAGTCCTATTAGCATCAAGTTACCGAAGGAATTCTAAGCCGATTGATCGTATGGAATAATGGAATAATAAAATGTACCGTGTGCAGACTTGTTGTCATTGGCAACCATTCATCCTTCAACCTCATTTTGACTATTACATGTACTGTACTACTGCTTTGTTCTCATTGTTTCATTCATAAGAAGTGGCCGTGTGCAAAAGCCATTTAACTATTGGTTAGAATTAATTAAAATATGTCAAAGTTGAAGGTTCCAAAAGGAGTACCTAATTTATTTGTGTACGTTTATATAAGAGAAGAGTTCGCTTTGTCATGAGTCATATATGGGTCACGATAGACCATTCCGAGTCCAGAAGAGAATGGTTCGGGGACAATGAGGGTATGTTTAGGTTACTTATTTGTGTAGCTTGTAAAGAAAATCAAGCAAGTGGCTTCGAAGGCACAGTATCGCTCAATCTGGGAATCACCGCAAAACGGCGTTATATTTAAACTTAAACGGTCTTAAAAAACGAACGGTCTTAACAACCTTAAGAAAGAGTGAAGAAATAGGGTCCCGATATTCAGATACGATTCTGATTAATCGTCCCATCACTAATCGACGCAAAACACGTACATAAAGAAATTTCAAGCGCATGATAATATTTTGCCGCCATATTGGTTTTCGCTTTAACTCGATCATCGGTTATGTCGATGCCATTTTTCATACCCCAACGCCGTCGACTTAAGCGGTTTCGACTGTATCTAGATTTTAGACTAGTCATAAGTGTCGTAACACTAGCCAATCCACATATGCTTGGCTAGCGTTACGACATGTCGTAAAGCTAGCAACATCTGGTCGGGTCGTCTGCTGCTACGGCAGTCGTAAAAATGTGATATGTGCTTACTTACAGTTACAACTAAAGCTGTATTTAATTATGCTAATACTACTATTTTACTACTAACACTCAGTCGGCATCACCAACGAAAAAGGTGAGGTGTAAGTATAAAAAATGACTATAAACCATCACTGTTACTTAATTGTTTGGAAGATATTTTTGAAAAATTCTCTGAATTGAAGGCATCGCGAAAAAGTGCTGAACGCAATCGGGGGAAGCGGGATTTGAAGCCATTGTCAGATGAAGGAGGCATAGTGCATCATGCCCCGCAGACTTGCTCGTCATAAATAGTGCAAAGAGAGGCGGAGGGCTGAGAAAACGGACACAAACAGCAGCATGAAGTAATGGAAAAAAAAGGCGAGTAAACGAGGAGTCCTGTGCGGTTGTTATTACCTGCCCCTCCTCAATAGTAATAGTTTTAGTAATAGAGTGAAAATGAGGTAGAAGGATGAATGGAATGGTTTCCTGTGACAAGTCTGCACAAGGCACATTTTATTATTCCACACGAAACGAATTATTTTAAATTCTTGAGATTGTGCGCGAATCGTTACTTGAGGATTTTCATTTACGGCTTTAGGCTTTACGGTATACTAAATTTTAATGGATCGGCATCACTAACACAAGTATACTATAGACTATAGTATAGCAAAATCGGCTGATATATTTTAATCGGTAGACCAATATTATATTAAAATTAAATCTATTTAAATAATTTATTTAAATAAATTTAGATTTTAGAATTAATACACACACAAATAATCTCGTATTATAATATATATTCATATACTTATACAAATATAAAGAAGAGTTTGTTAAGATTTAAAATTTAAATTTAATTCTTTCCAGGTGTCTACTGCTAAGAGTGACTAAAACTAGTCGTAGCAGAAGTTATGTATGTCGTAGCACTAGCCACTAGTTTCCTGACTAGCGCTACGACATGTCGTAACGCTGGCAACATCGGACCGGGTCGTCTGCTGCTATGACAAAATAATAATTGTCGTAGTCGTAGCGCTAGCCACATCCGGTTAAAACCTATATCTCCGACCGGGCCGACCTTATCGGCGGCCATCCAAACCCTAAAATCTTCAATTATCAGAAATTCTAAAGCTAAACCTAACCCAAACCCTAAAATATCGGAAGAGACGCGACGCTCCGGTCGGAGATATAGGTTTTTAGCCGCCACATCCTAATAGTAAGCAACATCCTCTAATAATTATGAATGCTTAAACTTATAGTCATCAATAGTGTGATCCAAAAATAGCTTTGAATCGTAATGAAAGTGTTACCATAATATATAAGTATAAGCCTAGAGATTTATCGTTTTAAATAAAAACCGTATAATTTCAATCACAAACGGATAACTTCCTGCCATGTAAACTAAAACATTTTCGTATCTTTTTAATTAAAGACCAAAATTAGCTTAGTTTTACAATTATCACCTCCCCTCCCTCTTCCCACTCCAATCTCGCAACTAGAAATTTAAATTTAATTAAAACAAATCTAAAATATTGGTTTTAACCATTTAATTTAACAGTCATCTTAAGTAATGAAATTATAAAAAATAGCATAAGGTTTACATATTAATATCATATTGTTAGGTGTCATTAAAATGTCATTATTAACTCTTATACTTATTTACTTATTTAAAGTAATAAAATGTCAAGTTAAAGATTCTAAATTTAAAAGTAAGCATTTATTTTATACTAGTAGCAATATTATTCCAGATATAAATGTTAATGAATAATAATATTTATTTAAATACAATTAATGAAGCAATTTTTCATTAAAAAATATTTGAAGCGTGTAACTGAAATTGTAGTGCAACAAAACGAAATCTTAAAATCTTGTATTATATTATCTGTTACAGACGCTCCTTCTTTACAGAAGATTATTGCGTCCTACGCTAATCTATGGTTTGTGTTAAGTCCTGCATTCTTATTAGAGTTTTAAATTTTGATAACGTGTTGGCTTTCCTGGTTAATGCAGGCAACACATTCCACCCCGAATTCCGGACGGGAAGAAGGAAAACTTGCATGTGTTTGCGCTTGCATACGGAATAAGAAAGGTGGTTTTATCCTTATGTCTATCTGAGGGTTGTATTAAGTTATATTTATGTTGTATATCTAAATTAGAATTAATAGCTTTATTATGTATAATCACTGCTTAACTCTCGGTTCTTCTATGGGGCCGTCCATAAAGTACGTCACGCTATTTTTTTACATTTGTACCCTCCCTCCCCCTGTCACAAATCTCGCTCGCCCCTAACGTACGTCACACTTTCGTAAAAAAATATATTTTAACAAAATAATTAAAATTTATCATAAAACACCGTGACATCACACATGGCTGGACACCCCCTCCCCCTGTCAGACCGGTCACACTGTCTTACACCCCCCCCCTGAAGAGTGACGTACTTTAAGGACGGCCCCTATCCTCTAGTGTTTCAGGGTTTAATTATTTAATTAACGGTGTTATTCTTGTCGAGAATTTTTCTGGCTTTGAGCCAGAAATTCTTGACAGAATGGCCCAAACAACTGCAGCATTAAGCAAACTTAAACACATCTGGCAAAGCAAGGAGCTCTCCCTGAGATCAAAGATTCAACTAATGCGTTCGTTGGCGATGTCAGTCTTCCTGTATGGTTGTGAGGCTTGGACGCTCACCGCAGACCTCCAAAAAAGAATTAATGTGCTAGAGATGAGATGCTTTTGAAAGGTACTAAACATCTCCTACATGGCGCACATCACGAACGAAGCGGTCCGCGATAAAATAAGTGCTGTCATTGGCCCTTACGAGGACCTTTTCACCCCAATTAGAAAGAGGAAATTACGATGGTACGGACACTTGACAAGATCTGGAGGTCTCTCAAAGACGATATTGCAAGGCACAATCCAGGGAAGAAGGAAAAGAGGCAGACCAAGGAAGAGATGGGAGGATAATATCAAAGAGTGGACCGGTCTGTCATTTAGCGATTCCCAGAAGGCAGCTCAGAACCGTGACACATGAGATAGTGTGCAGCTCAAAATGGTGCCCCAACGACCCAGCGTCGGGTTAAGAGACATTTCAGTTCAGTTCAGTTATTCTTGTCAGTTCTGAATATTCTCCAGGAATGAATCTGGCTGCTCTTTTTTTTTAAAAATTTGTTCTAGTTTATCAATGTTTTCTTTGGTGGATGAGTGATAATGGGTCCCATACAGAAGATGCATATTCTAGTACATGTCTCACCAGAAGAGGTAGCATTTTAGTTTTAGATATTTATTACATTTTGAAAAGTTTCTTTTTATAAAGAACTAAGGTTTTGTTTCATTTTTTAATAATTTCATTGACATGATAGTTTCTCTTCATGATTCCTAAGTATTTTGCATCTTTAGTTTGGGTCAGTTCTTTTCCATGAATGAAATAATTTGAATTTTGTTGTCTCTTTTTCTTTGTTTCTCGTAAGGGTTGACAGTTTTCTGGGTGGAAAGACATACTCCAGTTAGTTTCCCATTTTATTAATTCATCTGAGTCTAAGTCTTTTTGTAAAATTTTGCTATCTTGTTCTGATTTAATTGTTCTATACAGAGGCGTCACTAGGGTTGGTGTCACCCGGGGCGGTAGCTCATGGTGTCACCCGGGGCGGTAGCTCATGGTGTCATCCCCTCATGATTTAACCCATAGAAATCCTCCGAGTTTTCCAGTGCCAAATAACGGGAATACATATAATTTTACAGTCTGGTGTCACCCCCCTGATGGTGTCACCCGGGGCGGCCCGCCGCCTCCTCACCCCCCTAGCGACGCCACTGGTTCTATAGATTAATAATCATACTTAAGACTTAGACTTGTATTCTTGACAAGTTAGAGGAGCCAGCACTGGTCAGCATTCTTTTAATTATTATAATAACCTGCATTGGTCAGAATTAGGAGTCGAGTTGGTCATCCCAGGCCTTCTCCAAGTAAAATACTTATATAATATTAATAATATACTCTTTTGGGGAGGGCATTCATTGTGGTTCTGGATAAACTGGATAGCAACGGACAACGCAATTGAAAACTGATTAAATTTAATAAAATGTTTACTGGTATGGTTAGTAGTAAAGCAAAAGAAAGTTTTTAAAAAAGTAATAGAATTTAAGATTTTTAAAATTTATTCATCGTCAGGATATTCGTTTTATTTGTTACTGAAAGAATTCACAAGGAACCATAAGTGCTAAAAAATTAGAGAGTACATTCCCTTATCACTTTTATGAATTTTGTGGGAGGTGGCTTCACTAGATGTCTCTTATTCACAAGATGGCACCGACCATGATAAAAAACCCGGAAAGAAAACACACATTGCTAAAAACTAATAATAAAATTAATTGATTTGCTCTGAAAAACATTTTGAATTGACAATGAGTATCAAAGCCTTTGAACTGGTCTCTGCAATTGAGCGGGTGAAGCTTATGTCCGATAAAGCCAAGACGCAGGTTTGTTGTATCATGGATTTCGACAATTTCGTTGTAGTTGTAACAGTTGTATCATGTATCAATAATAATAAGGACAAGGATGTGGCTAGCGCTACGACAATTTTGTCGTAGCAGCAGACGACCCGGGCGGATGTTGCTAGAAACTAGTGCTACGACATGTCGTAACTGCAGACGATCCGGCGGGATGTTGCTATCATCGTTATGACAAGATTGTCGTAACAGCAGACGAACCGGTCGGATGTTGCTAGCGTTACGACATATCGTAGTGCTAGTCAGGAAACTAGTGCTACGACATACGCAACTTCTGCTACGAAAAATTCTAAAATCTAAATTTATTTAAATAAATTATTTAAATAGATTTAATTTTAATATAATATTGGTCTACCGATTAAAATATATCAGCCGATTTTGCTATACTATAGTCTATAGTATACTTGTGTTAGTGATGCCGATCCATTAAAATTTAGTATACCGTAAAGCCTAAAGCCGTAAATGAAAATCCTCAAGTAACGATTCGCGCACAATCTCAAGAATTTAAAATAATTCGTTTCGTGTGGAATAATAAAATGTGCCTTGTGCAGACTTGTCACAGGAAACCATTCCATTCATCATTCTACCTCATTTTCACTCTATTACTAATACTATATTACTATTGAGGAGGGGGGGCAGGTAATAACAACCGCACAGGACTCCTCGTTTACTCGCCTTTCCCCCCCTATTACTATTAGTACTATTACTTTGTGTTGCTGTTTGTGTCCGTTTTCTCAGCACACCCCCTCCCCGCCTCTCTTTGAACTTTTTATGATGAGCAAGTCTGCGGGGTACGATGCACTATGCCTCCTTTGTCTGACAATGGCTTCAAATCATGCTTCCCCCGCTTGCGTTCAGCACTTTTTCGCGATGCCTTCAATTCAGACAATGTTTCAAAAATATCTTCTAAACAATTAAGTAACAGTGATGGTTTATAGTCATTTTTTAAACTCACGCCTCACCTTCTTCGTTGATGATGCAGACTGAGTGTCAACTCACGGTAACTGTAAGTAAGCACATATCACATTTTTATGACTGTCGTAGCAGCAGACGACCCGGTCGGATGTTGCTAGCGTTACGACATGTCTAAAATCTAAATATTTTTATTTTAACAGATTTATTCAAAGTATCTGCTTTTCAGAATAATAACAAAAATTATCAGCATACTCATTATGATTTAAAAAAAAAAATAATAATAATAAATGAAATTTAAAAAAAAAAAAAAACAAGACGGCTGCGGGATTCGATCCCACTATCGATAGTATTATATCATCTCTGAAGCAACCGTACTATCATTTGATCTAGCGAAGCTGCTGAGAAAGTGTACTTTTTTAAATTCATAACTGTTTTTCATTTAATGGCTCAATCTAGATTTTTTTTAATCCTTTAAAATTCATTAATAAGCTTATCTAGTGATCATGATATTTCATTATGAGAATTATAGTTTAGTTTTTAAGTATTAGTAATAGCATAATTGAAAATACAAAAAATTGTTTACGACATGTCGTAACTTGTCGTAACGGCAGACAACCCGGGCGGATGTTGCTGGCGTTACGACATGTCGTAGCACCAGCCACATCCGCGCGGGTTGTCTGCCGTTACTTTGTCGTAGCAGTAGACACTCTGTAATAATAATACTGAATAGTATAAACTAATAGTATCATTATCATTATTCATTTTCGTCAAACATGATCATAAGTCATAACATAGTCATAACAAAATAATCATAGAATCATAATACTAGTTGAGTTGTATGAAACTTGTACTTCCTGCACTTCTTGTTAAACTTGTTATTTTAATTATATTTTTTTAGGTAGCTACAAGTACAAGACATTACAAGTTTAAGTTATACTTAAAGTTATAATTACAATTATAAGATTAAGATCAGTTATGGTTCATTATTTTAAATTAGTAATTAGTATTAGTACCCATTTCACTAGTAATGGCACTGGCAATTGACATTGAAATTAGGATCTTGCTAGCGTTACAACATGTCTAAGTTAGTCTAAGACGTAATGCAACCCTGTTACTGTTACTTTAGACTTCGCGTTGAAAATGCAACACTAAGTTAGGACCTTAGCCTTAGGATTTCAAGGTGAATCTGAATGAATAGGCGAGGCCAAAAGTTAGATGAAAACAACAGGTTATCTCATAATTTATCATATCAAAAGCATAAAATTTTATCTGATATTTGCAACTGCTACCTTAGTTATTTTGTTAAAATGAACATTTTTATTATTATTAAATTTCAAATGCTAGGGTAAGAAGATGAAAAAAGAAAAAAATAAACCCACTGAAGCCTACACACAATTATAATATAAGTCATAAGAGTAAAAGATATGTGCATTTCTTAAAAGCTGTCCATTTCATTGTTGATGAAAAGGACCTTATATGCTATCCATTTCTATCTCGATGCCATTTTATTAGATATTTTTGCAACACAACTGTAAAAATTAGAGATTTTACTTTTAAATGAGAGCCATACCTGGTTAGTATTCATCAGCGTATGATCCATTCTCAGAAAAGAAAGCAGGATAAAAGAGCTCTGTTAATTCAATTTAGCCAGGAAGAAAGTCTGAAACTAATGGATCACTACTTGAAAGTTAACCATTTTTCTAAACATATGAATTTGGTTTGTCTATTTAAAACAATGAAAAATTCAGAAGAGAAACTTGTTTGATAAGGGCAGCAGTTAATAATCAACTAGTGCAGACTGAGAAGATTTTAAGAGAATGTGGTACACTTTTTATTCATGACAATTATTACCCTGAGATTATAATACTAGTGAATATGTTATGTGAAAGATAAGAAGTATTTTTAAATTAAAAGTTTTTCTAAAGAATCCTCATGCAATTCTTAGCTTTATGGAAAAAATACTGAGCCCACAGAATATAAAAGTTTCAACAGCACTGCCCTACTTAATTCAATCACTGGGAGAAAAAACAGAAATGATGCTGTGCAAAGCATTATTTCTCTTTAATAAACTTGAAGTTGATTCAATAAGTACTTGTAAATATTTTCTTTAAAAAATTACCAAGTTAATTTTTTACACTCTTACTGTGCTGTTGATCTAAAAGTAAAATTTTGGAGAAACACCCTCTTTTTTATTTTGGTTATAACCATTTTAGGCCATAGATTAGTTGAAATATTTGAAAAGTAATTTAAGGAAAATAATTAATGTGGTCAATGCTCCAACCACATTTTTTGTTTTTAGCATTGAAAATACATACAGGATGTTATAAACAGCTTTCCTTTTTATATTTGAAACTATTTATTTTCAGATTGAATGTCTTGATGTCTGTGGTAAAAATATGTACATAGGAACAAGTGATTGGTTTGTGAAAAAGAGATTTATTACTTATCTTAATACCCCTTTTGGATTATTATTATTATTATTTTAAATTTCAGAATTCATTTGAAACATGCTTGTTATTAGTTGTTTTATGATTTTCAATTTTGTTTTCCCATACTGTAGAATGTTATTTGTCTTGTTCAACAGTTTTGTAGTACATTATAGCATTGAAGAAAAGGTACAACCTAATGGACGAGTTTCCTTTGTTACAGAAAAACAAGGACACAAATTTTTAGTTGTGGTGAGTGCTTATAATTTATTGTTCCTTTAGAATACTTGAAAACTTCTTAGCTGATTATTGTAAAAATTTTATCAATTAAATAATTTTATTTTATCTTATTATTTGTATACCCTTTACAAAAGAATAAATATAAAAATGATGTAATATCAGCTTAAGATGAAATGAATTTTCTAAAAACTGACCTTATTTTTACATACTTTAAGAAACCACAGACTTTAAGATACACCATAATGTTTAAGCAATTTAATTAAGAAAAATAAAATCACATTGTTATTTTTATTTAGAGTTGAACACCCACTTGAATCTTGGAGGAAATTTTTGAAAGCAAACAGTGTGTCCTATTGTCCAGAACATATGGTATTTCAAATGAAGTAAAGTTTCTGTTGTTTTATTCTCCCCTAGAAAAAGCCTATAGCTCAACTAAGAGCTGCCTCAGCACTGAACCGTATTATGGTGTTGTGTGACAACACTCTCACCTTGCTCAATATGTTTGATTTAGAAGTGAGTATTGAATCAACACATTTTAAATTATTAAATAGATTAGAAGTTATGTCATAAGAACATGTTTGGACATGAAGTGAAGTTAAGGTACAATTAAGGGGCACTGTGGTTGAGCAGCATGAGCGCTCGGCTGCCGCACTGAGAGCCAAAGGTTGGAGTCTCCATGAAGGCATTGATTTGTTCCCATGGCTAAGGGTGTCCCTGAGTCCACCCAGCTCCGATGGGTACCTGACACTAGTTGGGGAAATATGGGCAACTGGGCTGCAATACTTGCCAACAGGCCAGCATGGTCTATGTGTTCTTATTTAAACACAGTATGCAGTAATTTTCTGCACAGAAGGAGGTTATGTAATGTTTTAAAAAAATCAATATGTCTGGACTTAATTTAACAGGTTTGATAATAGGATAAAATTTAGCCGTTTTAACATGCCATGACTTGTTAACCTGGTTTGGTCATAGAGTTTAACTGTCTTATGAAACATTCATTTCTTTTCTCAGCCTATAGTAACAGGGGCTAAAATCAAAGGTGTGGTTTGTTTCTGCATAAATGAAAATCCCATACGAACAAACCCATTTAGTGTAGAGGTAAGTTATATGCATCATGTGTGGTTGGCAGCTACAAGAACTGAAAATATAAACAGTGGTTAAACTGTGTCATTTTTTCTTTTAAATTATGTTTTTTTTCTTCTGACATTTTCATTTAATTAAGTTGATAAAATTTTTTTTTTTTAAATTTATCAATACATCTTTAATTGTACAATCTTTTTTTAAAATTGATCCATAATTTAGAGTCGGCAAAAACTGATCTCAGCTCTTTATTGTCATATAACACGGCTCTTGAATACATATAAGTTTATATTATGATTCATTTTGTTTATTAATTATTTGATTCTGTAGATCTGCGTGGCCCTAAAGAAGAAGATGATCCAGTTGTACACTGTGACAGAAGACAGGCTGATACACCTCAGAGACGTATCAGTACCTGAACAAGCCTTGACACTTGTGAGTAAATCCCACATTCATTTTTTAAAATCAGAGGAACTACTTGATAAATATTCTGGTTATTATTTCTAATTTCTTTCAAATAAAATATCGAAATTATTTTTCGCTAAAAAAAAAAGAAATATATATTATTGAAATATTATTGGAATTAGCTTTCATATTATTTAACAAAACATGTGTATAAAAGATTTGTGAAATTTTAGCCAGTCTGAGTTAATGTGATATTTTTATAGGAGTCTTCTTAGTTGTTCTAGTTCCCTATAAAGTCAGTAAAGTCATTTCTTCACTGAACTTTTTATGGAAGATTTCTTATTGAAATCCCCTTTGAATTCAGGCCTTACGTAACTGGAATGCAAAAATTGATTTTTTTGTGTGTGTCAGTTTCTATACATCAGCTCTTAAGAGAGAAAAAAGTTGAGTTTCTTGTGACTATAGTGTATGGAATATAAATGGGGTGAGACTGCCACCAGACTGGTTAGAAAAATGTTATATTTAAAGGGTATACATAGGCCTGACAGGATGTCACAAAACAACAAACTTGTGGGCAAAAAGCCCTTGCCGGCAAATGAACAAAATTTTATCTATTTGATTTAGATTTTACATTTTGAAGTTCTAAAGACCACACATTTCATTTGGGAACTTTCTTCCAGGAAGAATTTTCACTCAGTGGTCCTGGATATAACAATGCAGCTAATTTTATTTTATATGTGTACTGCTTTTAGTTTCTATTTGTTTGCAGATAAAAGCATTTTGTCAACATTGTTCATTGTTTAGCGGTCTTCTATCAGGCTCACATATACCTTTTTATATAAGATTTGTATTGTTTAGGGAACAGCATCTGTTCCACCTCTCATATCAGTTGCAGTACCCACTTGGACCGCTCTTACAGCTGTCTGGACAAAAATACCCACCTGATGAAACCGCGATACCTCATGAAATCACCTGACCATAACTGGAATCTTCTGTCCTTAGGGTGTTGATGGTGTCTGTGTGTGTGCTGCCTTGACCTCTGGCTATTGTATGATTGACATGGACAGCGGACACATAACTGACCTCTTCCCTATCGACTCAGAACAAACTCACCCGATCATCAAACGGATCAGCAAGGTACTATTAGAGGATCAGAATGTTTTCACCTTTCAGTGATACAAGAATAAATTAAGATTAACATTTTGAAGTTCTAAAGACCATACATTTAATTTGGGAACTTTCTTCCAGGAAGAATTTTTACTCAGTGGTCCGAGTGCCCTTGGGATATTTGCTACTACTGCTGGTGTCTCCCAGCGTCCACCTATGCAATGGTCAGATGGCTTGTCTGCAGTTTGTTTTGTCCACCCTTACATCCTTGCAATGAATGATGAGTTCATCACAGTTCACAGGTATTTTTTAAAGTTTTTTTTTTTAATATTTGAGTTAAAGCAAGAATATTTATTTGACTCTTTATTAGCACCTGTTAAAAGTTTAGCTTGGAATTTTTCCTTGTTATAATTTTTTTTTAGACAACACACAAATGAAAATAAGAGGGAAAAGTTCCCTGAGGTCTTGAAAAGTTCCCTGAGGTCTTGAAAAGTTCCCTGAGGTCTTGAAAAGTTCCCTGAGGTCTTGAAAAGTCTTGAAAAGTTCCCTGAGGTCTTGAAAAGTTCCCTGAGGTCTTGAAAAGTTCCCTGAGGTCTTGAAAAGTTCCCTGAGGTCTTGAATTAACATGGCATTCTTATCTTTAGGGAAAATGACATATAGATTTAAAGATGATGCTTCAAAAGTTTATTCAAACACAAACAAAAAATTGAATTTTTACTGTCGGAAAAAGTTTTGGGACATTTCCTGTCCTTGACATAGATAGCATTGTTGTAATTTAGTCACATCTCTCTGTCCAGCTCATTGCAGTAAATATTTCCTGTGGCCAATATTTCATATCTTAGCGCAATATTTTCGGTTCATCTTGTAATTTCAGCATCCTAGACCAGCAGCAGAAACAGGCCATCCCCTTCCAAGGCGGTGTTTACCTCGGGGACTTTGATGGGAGAATTTTTGTGGCCTCAAGTCGGGAGATTTATTCTCTGGTGCCGATTCCTTTTGAAAAACAGGTCAGTCAGTGGTTTGCTGATGGCGTATTTACATCATTTGTTAGGGTTAGATGACTCTACTGCTAAGCACCTCACATGAGGCTGTGTAAATTTGGGGTTAGATAACTCAAAATTTTCTTCAAGCCTCATTTTATTCATCATCTTTTAAAAGTATTTTAACACAGTTCAGGCTAAAAGATCAGCCTGTGATTGTAGCACAAATGAGGCTGGGAGTTTGAGACAACCTAATTGTTGTGTAGATTTGATTGTATCTTTAATGTATTCTTTTATTCTTTTAATTGAAAATACATGTGTAAATAATAATAATTTGAAAGAACGTAACACTTACATTTATGCATGCATTAAATTAAAAACATTCAAATCTTAATTGAACAAAACATATGGCATGGATGGTACAATTAAGATGCATTTATCAGTCAAAGAAATGTTTGATTGTTCATTGGGAAAGTAAACTTTGAAGATATGTATCTTGAGTGCAGTCTTGAAGGGCTTCGTAGTAGTGATATTACGAATATGTAGGGGTAAAGAATTCCATTGATTGAGGGCACAAAAAGAGATTGACCTTTCGCCAAATTTTTATATGGTCATAAAACATCTGAACTTTAGATTCAAGCCTTACTGGCAGACAAGCGTGTTGGTGAAGCCTTAGACTTGGCCAGAAATGCCAATAAAACTGGAATGACCAGAGACAAGTTTCTCAAAGTAAGAAGCATTTATTTTAAAAAACTTTTCATATTTTCATTTTAATACAAAGTTTTTAAAGTTAAAAAAAATAAATAATTGTCACATTATTGCATTTCTACTTATTTTAATGGATGATATAAAAGTTATTTAATTTTTGTCAAAAAAGAAGATTTAAATATTTATAATTGTTGGTTATTCCAGATGTTTAAAAGAATTCAGCAGCAGGCTGGTTTTATAGAGTTTTCTCGTCAACAATTTGAAGAAGCAAGTCAGCTGTTTAAAGAAAGTGCAATAGATGTCAGGGAGGTAATGACAGATTGTATTGTTATAGATGTCAGGGATGTAATGACAGATTTTTATTGTTATATATGTCAGGCAGGTCATGGCATTTTATTGATATAGGTCTTATAGAGGTAATGACATAGTTTTTTTTTATAGATGTCAAGGAGGTAATGACATAGTTTATTGATAGAGATTTTAGGGAGGTAATGACAACCTTTATTGTTATAGATGTCATGGAGGGAACAATAACATTTATTACACTAGTTAACAGACTTTTGAAGGGCTGAATTTATTTTAAAAATATTTTGTACTTAATGACATAATTTGTTTTACTTAAATGACACAATTTGTTGTACCTATTGACACAATTTTTTGTACTTAATGACACAATTTGTTGTACTTAATGACAGTTTTTGTTAACAGATCTCCCAAGTCCACAGATGGTCTCCCTGTACCCCACACCCACACACTACCTGTACCCACACTCACTACCTGTACCCACACTGCCTGTACCCACATCACCTGTTCCCACACTACCTGTACCCACACTACATGTAACCACACTACCTGTACCCACACTACATGTACCCACACTACCCGTACCCACACTACCCATACCCACTCTACCGTACCCACTATCTGTACTCACACTACATGTACCCACACTACCTGTACCCATAATACATCTACCCACACTACTCATACCCACACTACCTGTATCCACACTACCTGTACCCACACTACCTGTACCCACACTACATGTACGCACACTACCTGTACCCACACTACCTGTACCCACACTACTTGTACCCACACTACCTGTACCTCTACTACATGACCCACCTATTGACCTATAACACACTTGTTGCCACAGATTATCTGCCTGTACCCACACTACCTGTACTGGCACTACCTGTACCTCTACTACATGCCCCACGTATTGACATACAACACACCTGTGTTCACAGATCATCTGCCTGTACCCACACTACCTGTACCCACACAACCTGTACCTCTACTACATGCCCCACCTATTGACTTATAACACATCTGTGTCCATAGATCATCTGCCTGTACCCACACTACCTGCCAACCAATGTGAACTTCACAAGGTCAGTGCCTCCACTCCATGAGATAGCTGACATCAATCAGCTGTCCAAGTCAGATGACAACATCAAAGCAGCCTACAAGGAATTTCTAAGGAATTTCCTGGAAGATATCAGAGGGACAAATTTAGCACATGGATATAAAAGGGTATGGCTTATGTCCTTATCTAAAAATTTTTAAAAAATGAAAATTAAGCAGTGTGACTGGCATATATCAAGTATATATTTTAAGTAATGACTCTTACTCATGCCCGATGATTGTCAGAGAATAAGGAAATTTTGTAGACGTTGCTGAAAACTCCCAACTCCAGCACCCCCATATCCCTAATGACTCCACCACCCTTTACCCCAATTAGTTAAAAATAATAAAATAACAAGTTCTGACAGTCTCATCTTGAAATACTATAATGATGGCATCCAGAATTTTAACTGTTTTATTTAGTGAAACTACCCTATAATAGTCCTACAATCCTAGCAGTTTCTAATTATGTAAAGAGAAACGCTACAGTGTGATAAGTTTCAAGACGAATAAAATAAAATGTTACAATGTGATCAGTTTCTAGTATATAAAATTTTACTGTACAATCAATTCTTCAATCTGAAAAGCTATATGATAACGTCTTATCTCTAGCTACATTCATACATTTCATCAGTTTTCCTATTTAAAATTCAGTTTATCCGGCTGATCTATATCTCTGTGGCTCAAGTTTTTCTCATACCCTATATCTCTCTGTCCCACACCCAGGAAGTAGATGTAGCACTGCTGAAGCTGTATGCTGAGTCCACCCCTGAGAAGCTCACGGAGCTGATCTCTGTTGATACTGGTTGTGACCTGGAAGACTGCGTGGAGTGGTTGGAGAAACATCAACGTCTGCATGCCCTAGGGTTGCTGTATCAGCGGCACGGGGAGAGCGATAAAGCGCTCAGTGTCTGGGCTCGGTGCGTACAAAATCTTTAGCTGTTTAAACAGTTTGAAGCCATCTAGTGCCTGTCCATTATAAAAACTTTGGATTGATTTTAAACCCACTTCCCTGTATCCAATTGAGCTGAAATTTTGCAGGTGAATTGTGATTTTTTATAAAATTTCACCTGGATCAAATGTACTCTAATTATCTTTATGTAGCATGTAAATGTTTAAACTAGTCTGTCAAGTGGTCCGTACTTTTATAATATTGACCAGATCTGTAAATGTTTATGTTAGTCTGTCACGCAGTGTGCATTACATTAAGCATACTTTAGTTATTTCTCATATCTATAAGATTTATTGGTTTTTAGGTTGTTTTTATTTTATTTACCAAAACTCACTCTTAAAAGATAACTGGTAACACTGGTAACAGGTGCTTGGAGTCTAATGCAGGGTAAACTCATGACCATACCAAGTGCTCTAGAGTTGTGTTCAGTGGTACAAGTGTGCCTGATGGGGGACCATTGTATTCATTCTTTTAATTATTTTATTTTCAGGCTTGTAGACAGTAACACAAGTGATCCAAGTTTTCCTGGCTTGGAATTCGTTGTCACATTCCTATCCAGGTTAGATAATTCTTTATTTTAGCAAACACTTCAGATAGAGCAATTGCAGCATATTCCCTAAACTTCAGATAGATACTTTGTGTTTATAAATATTGTTTTTATTCCCAAATTTGTAATAACCTTTGTTTAAAAAAAGTTCCCAAAATTATTTTTGTTGGTTGTGGCACAAATGAAAAATTGCTTTAGGGAATCTGTCTCTATGGCAACAAAAACAAAGCTGCTATTGGTCATAACATGACAAGACTCGAATTTGATAATCATGTTAATATTGTTAAACTGTCTCATACAATGAATCCATATGACGGTGTCCAAGATGTAAGTTATCAAAAATGTTTTAAGTCAGTCAACTATTCTCATCTTGTTCTAGCCTTGCTGATCATGAGCTGCTGTGGAAATATGTTGACTGGGTGCTGGAAAAAGATGAAGAGCTTGGTGTTAGGGTAAAGCCGTGTCTAATTTTAATACCTTAGTCACAAATAAATCTGAATAGATTGGCAGCAGCTTGCTCATTGTCATCAGTGATAACTTACTTTGTTGAGACCTGTACTCGAATATGCATCTTCTGTGTGGGACACATCCAGTAAAAAAAGCCTTTAAAAAAAACCAAAGATAAGATAGAATAAATTCTAAAAAACGAGCAGCAACATTCATAACTGGATCTAAAATATTTATTAATGAAAGCTGAAAATAATGAAATGCAAATTTTTCAAATGTAAATTAACAATTACAGCTGATTTTTTTTTAGCCGTGATAGCATTGATTGGTGTAACCTCCAGGTTTTCACAGACCGACCAACCAATGAGGCCCAATCAGAGAGGCTGCGACCAGAGACAGTTGTAGACTACCTGCACAGGTTTCCAAGAGCTGTAATAACCTACCTGGAGTACCTTATATTTCAGAGAAAACTAGAGGTAAGCCCCAGTTAGGGTTTTATGGTGAGTCCAGGGAATTGGTCATCTTACTTTATTTGCTCATCTTACTTTATTTTTTCATTTTACTTTTTTGCTCATTTTACTTTATTTGGTCATCTTACTTTATTTGGTCATCTTTTTTTTATTTGGTCATCTTACTTTATTTGGTCATCTTACTTTATTTGGTCATCTTACTTTATTTGGTCATTTTACTTGATTTGGTCATCTTACTTGATTTGGTCATCTTACTTGATTTGGTCATCTTACTTTATTTGGTCATTTTACTTTATTTGGTCATCTTACTTGATTTGGTCATCTTACTTGATTTGGTCATCTTACTTGATTTGGTCATTTTACTTGATTTGGTCATCTTACTTTATTTGGTCATTTTACTTGATTTGGTCATCTTACTTTATTTGGTCATCTTACTTGATTTGGTCATCTTACTTTATTTGGTCATTTTACTTTATTTGGTCATCTTACTTGATTTGGTCATCTTACTTTATTTGGTCATCTTACTTTATTTGGTTATCTTATTTTATGAACCATATGGAACACATTATCTGTTGCTTATAGACATTTGACAGTCCGTGACATTTGACAGCGACATTTGACAGTCCATGACATTTGACAGTTCATGACATTTGACTGTTCATGACATTTGACTGTTCATGATATTGTTGTTATTTTAAAGAGATACCCATATTATGTTATGACATTAAATAACAGCTGGCTTCAACAAAGATTTCAAAGTTCTCCATTCTGGTGACAATCACACCTACCACTACCAGGCTGACTTAATTTACTTGACTACTAAGAGTTCCTGGTTATTCCTCTTCTATTGTCTGTTGGTTTCATTCTACAGAAAGAAAAGTACCACACCCACTTGGCTGTACTTTATTTAGAGGCTGTACTCAAGCTAATGGAAACCAACAATGTTAAAAAGGAGGAATTAGACATTGCCAGGTAGGCATGAACTAGTTTAATCTGAAATACCTCTGTTGGAATTTAAACAAAATTGTCTTTACTTAGTCTGTAGTGTTTGAATTCTCAATTAAATCATTTCTGATGGCACTATATTTTTTAAAACTACAATTTTCATTTTTCACAACTTATTATATGTCATATCACCAATGTCCCCTTTAAGCTGCGCAGCCCCACAGACATCTGACAGTCGCTGCGCAGCAGTTTAGAATTACCGCGCACGAAAATTAGTAAATGCTGTGCAACTTTTCACATGAGTTTTTTCACTTTGCACAAGGACCAACACACATTGATTATCACAACTTATTATGTAGGATTTCTTAAGGACAAAAATGTATGCCTTCAGTGTTGTGTATTAAATGAAACACACATTGTGTTCAATTAAGGTTATAGGATGAATTTCTGTTTTTGTTGTGATTCAATGTGGGTGAATGCCATTCTTTTTTTTTTTTTGTGAGTGTGAATCCAGGGGTTCAGGTGTTGTATTCGAGATGTCAAAGATCATCCCTAGGTCATTTGTCTTAAAAGTGCATGAGGCAGTTGATCTTGAGTTAGTACTAAACTCTTGGGAGTCTTAAAGCATTTTGGTGGTCTGGTGACTCATGTGAACAGAGCAATGCCTACCGAAGAATACTTCAACAGGCAAAGCCTCAACAGGGACTTGAAACTGCCAGCATTGAAGGCTAGCCTTCGAAACAGCATGCACCTGGTACCTTTGGCCCTGGTGGTAGACATAGCCGGGAAGCTTTGGCTGCGAGTGAGTCAGTCCGCTGCTCAGACAGTGTTGTAATCCAGGGCAGGCTGCTTATGTACTAGCCAAAGCTTTAAGAGAGTAGTTTTAATCCGTTTGGAATATTGATGTTAGTTTCTGGACTGGAGTATGAAGAACTTTAGTCTTTTTGCTGTAATGTAAAAGGATAGATGAGATTTTTGGGAACTATTCAGCATTGTATTATCATCATGTATTGATATAGAATTGCAATGTTTAATCTCTATATCAATGTTGATGATAAATAATCTTAATGTCGGGCAACAGAGGGCGCCATGAGTCTTGTTCCCCAGACAAAAAAAGAGAATACACAAAGCACAGAGGCTCTTTTTGCACACACATGAAAGATCATAACATTTTTCAAAAAACTTCTGAATTATAACAGTATAAAAAGTACTGTATTCAACTCTTTCCTGTCTGAAGTATGTCAAAAGTTAATGCTATGTGATCAATATTTCAGATCTAAGCTGCGCCACATGCTTCAGATCTCCAACTTGTACAGGGTTCAGCTCATTCTAGGCAAGGCAAAGGAGAAGGACATGCATGCAGAATGTGCTATACTTTACGGCAAGGTCATTGTTGTTTAAGTTTACTAGATTTGACCTCTTGACCAGGTCATCACTGAATATGTGAATCTCTGAATGTGTGAATTTTTAAGTCTCCCTGTCATAGGGTCTTTAAGACCGTGAGACCCAATGAAATTTATTTTTAATTAGAAGCCAATGAGTCCATTGAATAATTCATTTAACACATTAAAAAATGATTATTTTCTATTCTTAAGTTACTAACAAACAAAAAGAAACATCCGGCGGGTAATTAAAAGTGTACCTTAACTTCATATTTATTCAAACTTATTTTTTTTTGGTCTAGGATTTAAATTGTTGCATATTTCAAGATTTAACTTTTCTCTTGTTTTTGAATTGTTTTTATTCTGTATTTGACTTTTAAAAAAAATCCAGCTAGAAGAGCATGAAAAAGCCCTGCGTATCTTGGTCCATAAACTGAAAGACTATGGTGGAGCTGAGAATTATTGCCAGGTAAACTCACAGGGCAAGGAACCGGGCTACAGGAAGCGCTTGTTTCATATACTACTCAGTGTCTACCTGGATTCCTCATATGAGTAAGTTTAACCCATCTTTAGGTAACTAAATCATATCAGTGTGTTAACCCATTTCTTGGGCATGTGCCCATGTTAAATGTTTAAATTGACAAAGCGTGGTAATGCGTGCGTAGTCGCTATTCCCAAAGTGTTATAGATAGAACTCTCTTCAGAAACGAAATGACAGAAAATAAAAACTCTTCAGTGCGTGAAAAAAAGTGTCATCAACTTCCAGCAGTGGCGACCGTTTCCCTCGCAAGTGTTATCACTCAATATGCAAAGTTTTTCGGTAGTTTTTTGTGGTAATTTTTGAAGATGCGATTTTGATATACTTCATTATAAAAATAATAGTAATAAACTACATTTAAATTAGTATTACACTCAAGACGGTCATTTAGATACATAAAATAACCATTCTTATCCCAAAAGAGGAAGTCAGTATGACTATAATATTTTTTAATTTAAATAAATTTTACACAATTTTTTTAATTTTTTAACCAGTTGATCGTAATACAGAAAATCTTTATGGGAATGAGGCGGAAGTTTAACAAAAACCTTAAGGGCCTTTAAACGTTAACTAAATCTCATTGAAAGTTTATATTGTATTAAAGCAGACACTTGTTTTAAAATTAATTTTTCAATGTAAGTCAGCCTTTTGGATTTGATTCCTAACTGCATGTCAAGTGATAAAAGTAAAGACTTTATAACCAATCAGTTTTTAAAATTGTGACTTTGTAATCTGTAGGAGAAGGGACACCTTGGTTGCCCCTGCCATGGCCTTGCTCAACAGTTCAGTGGCTGACTTTGATACAATTAAGGTTGGTGTTGGCTACCGTGAAGAATTTAGAAATGTTGTCTTTAAAACATGAATAGTTGCTTTCACTTCCATTTTGGTTAAAAATAGTTGAAGTAGAAACCTCTTGATGCCAATAAAAAAAATTTTAAAGGGTAAAATAGAACATTGTCAAAAAAACACTATTATGATGGCAGAAGCAACTGATGTTATGTTAACAAAACCTGTTACAAAATGGCCATGTCATGTCTCATGTCAGATCACAAGTCATTTTTGAGATCTTGTCAATCTTTCTTATGTGTGTATGTACATGTGTGTGTATTTGTTTGTGTATATATAAGCAGTTAAACTTAAATAGTCAAAGATATATATATATTTATATATTATATAAAATTATACGCAAAAAGGAAAATACATAAATTTATCTACATCTTCATGTAAGTCACCTTCAATTCCATTACTGTTAAAAATAATATAATTGCATGTTAAAGCAATCTGGAAGTGCAGGCACAATTATATAAACTTAGATTCACTGCCACCAAAGCACAGTGTCATCTTTGTAATTCCTAAACAAGAAGATTCACTATCAACTATCAAAAAGCAAGGATTAAAGTTGCTTGTTTTTTTATGATGAGATTAGGCTTAAGAGGACTTTTCTCTTGAGTAACACTATTTTTTATTGGAACTGAAAGGATGAATAACATTGAGATATCATACAATTTTCAGGTGTGAAATATTTGGTATCAAATTTTTCCTCTGTTGTATTCACCCAGGTTCTTCAACTCTTGCCAGAGAGCTGGTCAGTGGGTCTACTGTCTCAGTTCCTCACAAGGGCTATAAGGATGAGCATGCATAATTGCAGAATGACTCGGCTCCAGCGCATGATGGCCAGGGGAGAGAACTTGCTGATCAAGCAAACCTTCATTGAGATGCAAAGGGATGCAGTTGTTATGAATGACGAGAGGTAATTAAAATTTTGCATGGAGTTTTTGGTGACGATAAAAGGTTTCTTGAGTTAAGGGTGTAACAGATAACCATTTTTAAGTAGCTAAAACAGATGGCATGTTCTCATATCGTTGCCACCATTGTATGGTGGGTCATTTCTAGTTGTCATAATTTACTGGGATATTTCTAGTTGTCATAATTTACTGGGTTATTTCTAGTTGTCACAATTTACTGGGTTATTTCTAGTTGTCATAATTTACTGTCATTTCTAGTTGTTATAATTTACTGGGTTATTTCTAGTTGTCATAATTTACTGGGTTATTTCTAGTTGTCATAATTTACTGGCTTATTTCTAGTTGTCATAATTTACTGGGTTATTTCTAGTTGTCATAATTTACTGGGTTATTTCTAGTTGTTGTATTTTAGGTTATTTCTAGTATAACAGACTTTCCTAATTTACATTGTTTGATCCTGGTGTTACAACTTTCAATTTTCTCTCTTATAAAATGTTTAAAAAGTGTCCCCTGCTTAATTTAAAAAAAGATGAACCAATAAAATTGCTGATTAAAAGGGTAACAAGTTTTTAACCAGTTGAAGAAAGATTTAGATATTAAATGATTTTTATTTTCTTAGTTCAAAAATTTCTGATTTTAATTTCAGAGTCTGTGCTGTTTGCAGCAGAGCATTCAATGACCCATCATTTGTACGCTACCCCAATGGAATAGTCACCCATGTTCACTGTGCCAAGAATAAATATATCTGTCCAGTCTCTGGAAAACTTTTCAATTCTGGAAGAAGATGACAATTGCTCAATGGATAGATGGATTGGAAGGGACAAAAGGTTTTCTGTGGAACAATTTAGTAATTGGATTAATGTTCTTTTTTTTGGCAGGAAATTGTCAGTGGTTGTTTGAGCTTTGAAAATATGATTGTTATCAGCTAAAATGTAACATATTTATTTACCCGGACGTGAAAAGATAGAGAAATGACTTGATAATTCCTTTACATTAGCGAGCATAAAATTATGTTTCTCGCTTTTTGTTTTACAGGCGGTGTCTATTTTTCACCACCCTTACTTTCATAGTTTGTGTCTGATTCAGGCAGTGTGCTAAGGAACATTGAAAGCAGAAGTTCAAATTTTTGTGTTCCTTTTATAAAAGCAGAGCTTGACATCAAAAGGTGTTGGATGGTGATCATTGAGTTACTGTTCTTGGGAGGAAAAACTGGTCTAATTTTGTTAAAAACTTTTTTTATGGTGTTGGGGAGAGTGTTTGGTGCTGTTCTTGAAAATAACTTTATACAAAAAAAAAGATACTTTTTATTTATATCTTGAAAAAAATTCACTGGAAAATTTGGCTCATTCCACTTCATGGATTTATTTGAAGTATTCTCCCCTTGTAGGAACATATGATTTTTTTCTTTTTAAAATGCAGGGTTTCCCAACCATTATTATTTCACACTGTCGAACATCTATTGACTTCTTGACCACTTTAGAGCATACATTGAAAAAGTAACAGAAACACAACGAATCACATAGAACTTTCAATTAATACTTATTACTTGATGCATAAACTCCAGTGGCAATAAGTTAATGAACACAGAAAAAGAAGAATAAACATTTAAGTCATGACTTTCAAAAAAAATTTCATATGTTCTTTGCTTTTTTTTGTAACACCCCTGTTGATATCCAAGGTTTGGAATCACAGTTTGTTTTCCTTAAGTCCCATAGTATTTTACCCATTGCCTAATGGACACCCAGAATTTAAGTGAAAATATTACTGAAAACCAAAAGTTCATTAAATTTAGTTTTTTAAATTACAAGTAATGTTATGTCAGTTTTGGCTATGACAGTATTATTACATAGAGAGAGATTACAAGATCATCCACAATTTTGAAAATAATGGAGACACACATTTTATTTCTGTGGAGATTATTTGCACTTTAAGATTTTACTTGAATTCAGTCTATTTTATTGGGTGTTGTCAGTTAACTCCCTCACATAGATTTTGATCAGGGCCATAGTATACTATTTTTATGTTGTGTTCACTATTCTTGTAGAGGAGCTTCCCTGCTTGTTTGTTTTTCATTATACTTAGGTTGAGATAACCTTTTGTCTTAAAGATTACCCCCCCTCCCCCGATTAGATTGTTGTTAGCCTGTCTTGTCTTATAAAGTATTCACTTTGTTTTCTATAGATGGGTTGTTTACGCTTTCTGGTTGTTTAATGGATAACTCCTCTGTTGTGAAGGACTGTTGACCTTACGGCTTAACAACTTGGGTGGCTTAAAAAAAAGGAAAAGAATTAATTAGTGGAACTATTACATATATATGACATTTCAATAATAAAAATATTTTTTAAAACTTTCTGGAAATTTAGAGGCTGTTTTGTTTAAAAAGACTTGTTGATGCAGGAATGTTTGGTCAACAGGGCACTTAAATGGGAAACAGGGAAAATCTTTAACTGAACATTAATTATTGATTTTGCTCCCTCATATCCCATGTTAAATTTTGTTATTTACATTGTGATACATGGAAATGTCCTATTTCTTACTGGGAAACGTGCAATTATCACTTCCCATTTTTATATGAATATTATTTGATGGTTACTATTACACGGTGAATTAAAATAACGCTATAGATGTCACGGCAGAAAATGTGAAAGTGTGATGTATAAACATGATTGTCATATGTCAGTCGATATTTCTATGGTAATGATAGATATTTGTGTCATATGACATCAGCATTATGATGTTGATGTAAATTTGTGTGAAATTACCATCAATAGTGGTATGGCCTGAAAATTTTGAAGTTTTAAAACATAATATTTGGACCCCCAAACCCCTCCCCCCTTCCCAAAAAAAAAAAGAAATAAAAAAAATTAATGTTACGCGGTGCTTGAAAAATAAATTATTGCCAATCATCAGGGCCTTCGAATCATGTTTAAGGATCACTCAAATAAGTTCATTTTTTGGTAATATTACTTAAGTAGATGCAGCATGGAGAAAAATGGATAAAGAGGATCATTAGTGGAAAATGGTTCATGTTATGGGCACAACTTGTAAAAAAAAGTTTTGATGGACATTTAAAGGCAAATACTCATTGTCCCTGGTGAGGAAATTTACAAATGATAAGTTTGTTTGTGCATATGTTTAAAAAACTTAGTATATTGTGGGCCACCTTGGTGGAACTGTAAATTTTGCTATTGTATGGATGGACGTATAAAACATTAAATATTGTATGGATGGGCATATACAATAGTTAATATTGCTATTATATGGATGGACATATACAATAGTTAATATTGCTATGTTGTGGATGGACATATGACATTTTGTTACAACAGTGAGGATGTTAGGAAAGTAATTCTGTAAATATTGCTATGTATGGATGGACAGGACATGTTTGTGTACATCGTATACCATTGTAAAAATCAATTGTTTGTGTAACTTTGATGCTTTGATTGTTGTAATAGTATGATGTGGCTTGTTAGTTATTGTGAGGTTGATATTTTTCTTTAATGAAAGCTGTAATCTTTGTCGGCATCAATCATTGCTGAGTAACACTGCAGGTTGTTGAACAGTCAACTAATAAACTATGACATTTACACTTTATTTTTGGTTTTGAGTGCATTTGTAGAATCTATTGATATTAATTATACATATAAGAAAATAACATTTTGGACAATAAGTCTTTTGCTGCAAAACTATTCTAATCCAAATTGACTAGTTTATAACCATAAGGAGCTTAAAATAGTGAAAGGAGAGGAAACTAGAAAAAATATAACAAACATTAAATCTACATACCAACATTGTAAAACATATTTACCAACAATGTAACATATAAATAATGAACTCAAACTGCTCAAGTTATATTTTAATTATGAACAAAAACATCTTTTAACAAAGCAGATGGCAAACATGAAAGACAAAATAACTTTATGAAATTAATTTCTAGTGCCAGGATCCATGTCATTGCCTTCTCCGTGTCAAATAGTTGCACAGCAGAAATAGTAATGTTAGTCATGTTATGGATTTTAAAAACTTTTTGGAAGTTATCCATAAAACAATTAAATACAGTTTTGTTAGTCATTTCATACATTTTTAAATCCTCTGCTAATGTCAGTGGCTTTATAATAGTCAAACAAAGTTTCAGTCGCATGGAAGGTAAAGAATAATTAAATGAAAAGTTGAATGAGCTAAAAGTACATCACATTCAAATGCAGAAAATGAAATTAAAACATTATTTTTTTCACTGCATAGGCATCTGTGAATTAAAAAAAATTTTAAGTTAAAAACATGGAGGAATGTGAGAAGTACCTGAGGTAAAATGGTAAGACAGTAAATTTGTTTTCTAGAGATTGTTTGGTTGTAAAGGGTGTGGGGGTGGCATTTAAAATAATAAAATTAATGAATGGAAGTATTGAGATGTCAACAGGAGAAAAAAATGACAAAATGTTTTGGTAGAATACAAAAAAAAAACCCACAAAAAACCCCACTTAGCTAAATGTATTTGATCTCAATAATTTAGTGAGGTAAAGAAAAGGTGTGAAATAGTTATAAACGTATACATTTCTTGACAGCCAGGAGTTAAAGAGGTACATTCTTTTAAAGTACCATAGTAATTATTTCAAGTGTTGCTGATTTCACATTAAGTAATACTTAAAAAAAATTAAAATCTTTTTACTCCTTACTTAACTCAAGTGGGAATGCATTTAAGAAAGTTTTTTAAAAATCAATAAACTTTTTTCAAAAACAAATCTAGAAGCAAATAACATGAACCGGAAAAATTCACAAACCCATTATAAATAAATTATAATAACTGATGATTCCTGAAACCCACTTTAGAGAAGCAAGCAGTATTGCACTAATGAGAGTAATCTCCAATTGAGCTGTGGGTCTTTTGATGATCAATGTCTGAAATTTGTCTTCTTAAGCCGACACGTTTATCAGCATAAGAAATAAATTGTGAATAAAACAATCTTATTCATCTTAACTGATGAACATTGTATAGAAATAAACCTTGCTATTAAGATTTGTTTATTTTATTTTTTTGTGTGAACATGTAAGAAATTTTGTTATGCTTCATCATCATCATTAAACAGAAAAGAAATGCTGTTTTATATGAATGCATTGAAAATTATTTCTAACTGATGCATATCTGCTAGTTCAATTTATGCTGACACAAAGCATATATGTAAAATAAGGAAAAACAAATGCAATTGATATCACACATGTAGCTTACTATCACAAAAGTGAACAAGATTATAAAAACAAAGTGAATGTGAAATGTCTTAAGAGAATTATTCATTTACTTATTTTCAAAATAATTTTTTATTTAAAACAGATTAATTTTATTAGTGCGCATGAGGTGTGTACATTTTATTTTTTCCTAATGGTTTGGTTTCCGAAATATAATAATTACACTTGTTTAAATTTTGTTTTGGTATTTTTAAATCTTGTTATTTTTAGATATGTCAAAATTATTTTTTTTTATTCTTTTACTATGACCATACATTTTAAATTATATGTTATCAGTATAAAAATGAATTTCATCTTGCACGACCTTTCGCTTTTTGTGCATAGAAACAAACATTGTAAAAGAAATTTCCATATAATTATATTGTGATGTCATGCTAGCAATCTGCATGGTTCAGCAAATTAAAAAATTATACTTTAATAAAAACCTTCGAGATTTATTTTAAGTGATCTTATGAAGTTCTCTTTAACACAACATGCTTGTCAATAATCGATGTCAAAATAGCTACAAGCTTACCAGAAGCTTGGTATCTAATCAATGAGTTATCCCACAGGTGCAATGTATGTAGATAATATTTACTTTTCTAAACAGATGGAGTTAAGGTAACTGATACTAATATTGATCCATTCCATTACGTTTTTTTCTAGGTTTTTTCCCACTAACTGAAGGTAGAGCATCCAAACGTGTGGGCTTCCGTACCAACTCATCACTGTGTATTTGACCATGAACATGGGCCGCTCGCAGGTCTTTGCTCATGGGTTCATCATCATGGTAGTTTCCATTTATCGAATGAGAACTGTTATTGGTCAGTGATGGTCGCATGGAACCCCGAACTTCTTGCATGTCTGTTTTTAAAATTGAGATATAAATTATTTATCTATGGTTAAAAAAATGACATTTAAGAACATGCATTTTAAAAAAAATAAATTAAAACTTGAGTAGACACAGATGTATACACAAGCTTGTAAACCCAAATTTTCCTTCTGCATTGCTGAAAATTAAAATTTTGGATTAAAAAAAAAGGAAAAGAATTCTTACTGAATTTATTAACAGGCTCATTTGAACTGATCAACTGGGCGGCTCTCTTGGGTTGGAAGATGTGGCTCTGGTCTTCTGATCTGCGTAGTTTCTGGATAAAGTTAAATGAAAAGGTCAATAAACCAGGTTCCAAAATTGCAACCCTACAAAATGATCCCAAGTTACATTTTTAATTTGTATTCATTTAATCTCTTGCAGGATTCATTGAAAATGCTATTTTATAAAATCAGTGAAGAAAGTGTAGTAACATTTCATAACTTTTAAGATAAATAACATAAGATATTTAGACAGTAACGACAGAATATTCCAAAATAGATCCATGAAAAATTTTAGTATTAAGATCCTGACCTCTCTTAACCTCTCATCATCATATTCATCATCAAAGTCCCCATTCATTCCCATAGGTCTATTCCTGGCATCCATCTTAGAACTTGAAAGTACTGTACCTGGTAAGCACATTATAAATTTATGTGACCAGATTTTTTACAACCAACCAGTTCAACTCAAACAAAAGTCTAATTTTGCCATAACACATAGAAGACATTTAGATATCAATTAAATATTTTTAAAAGGGCATGTATAAATGCAAAATTTTTTATTTACATAAAAATTTTATGCCTCAATATTTCATTAACTTAAACAATTTAAAATTAAATATTTAAAACAAAAAATAAACCTGAGACAGGAAGTGATGTTCTGTCAATGGTCATTTTGGGTAATATCCACTTCTCTGTCTCTTCATTGTATTTGCTTTCCATGCGGATCCTGTCAAGATTGTAAAAGTTACAATCCCGGCGGAGGCATGGTTGAATTCTCTCAACCAGAGCCTCCAGATAGGCAATCTGGCGATCCTGCTTGCGAATGGTGTCTAGATAATCCATTCTATCAAACTCAAACTCTGATTGGATGTCAATGATATCTCTTTCTAAGCTTTCAATCTGTTAAGATAAAATATATTTAAAAAATTACAATGATACCTTAAAATTATTAGACTTATAAATCAATTAAATTTAAATTAATTGTTTATTTAAACTAGAATAAATTCATAAAGCTCATGCAAATTTGGAAAAACGTGTACAAAAAAACAACAACATACTTTATAAAAAAAAATTTAAGTCCAAAAACTGAAAATATGTTGGTTTTTCATCCATGAGCTTGGGATTCACTCATTTAAATTTAAGATCAGGTTAATACCAAGTTAAAGCCAATAAAAGCACTAAAAATCTGCAGGATCCAAGATAAAAGGGGCCTATTACTATTAGCCTTGGATCACAACTTATCTAATACAAGAAAACTCTTAAATACTAAACACAGCCCAGAGTTGGAATCCCATTGGAGGTCTCAATCCCTTGATTTATCCAGATGTGTGGATTGATGTGATTCAATAAATATAGGTTCAATAGATTTAGGTTTGTGTATGGTGGGTTCAATTAGTTTGGATTCATCTACTGTTCACTACTTTACAGGAATTGAACTTTTTTTTAAAAGACAAACATAATTATTAAAACTTTGTTTTCAAAGCATTTTATAAATTTATCTTTCCAACATTCATAACAATAACAGACATTCTGTGGCTTGCAATTATAAGACTACATAATGTTATCTTAGATTCATTTTTTTTGGAATCAATTTTTGTCATAACTTACTCTGGATTTCCTCTCCTCCAAGATCTTATTTTTTACACGAAGCTCTTCTTGAACATTGTCGAATATGCTCAAGACAATTCCATCATCCTCCAACTTCCTGTTAGCATCTGTTAAATAAATAGCCAGATTCATCTGTTTTTTTTTTAGTCCAGCAAGAATGCAAGTGGGATATGATTTTTTTCCTCATTTTATTTATGAATTCATTTTAAATGAATAATAGATTGAGCCCTATTGGTTAATTTTATGCTTTAAATTTGAGCTTTTCAGTTTTAAATCAGAACAATTTTATCATACAGAAAGACATTTAATTTACAGCTTATATTTATAGTTCAGCTAAATATCTATTTATGATTGATTTCAAATAAACTAAATGGCTCTGGCTAATATTAGTGATAATAAAACATTACTTTATACTTTAATTAACTAACCATCCAGCTTTTGACGAATGATATTGGCACGCTGAAGTTTCTTGTCGTGTTCCTGTTTGATCATTTCATTGTCTGCATTTTCTCCACCCACCATTTGTCGCTGTAGAGCCAAAAGTCTGTAGAGCAAATTAAAACATCATTACTTACACTGTTGTAAAATACAGCTAGTAAAAATACTGTTTAAAAAAAGATAAAATGAAAATTTGGGAACAAATAGACGTTAACAACTGAAGGATGTGAAATTTCAAATACGTCCAGGAATTTTTAGTTTTGAGATATTTTAATGTGGGACAACAATAATATTATTATCAGGTGGAATAATTAGTTAACAATTTACGTGTGTGGAATAACAACAGAATAATTTTACCTGGCCAATGCCTCTCTTTGCTTGGACTCCAAGTCTGCCTCATGTATGGGTGAGGTACTTGGTCGGTGGATGCCCTCTTCCTCTGCATGCCTCTGCTGTAGAGTTTGTTGCTGTTGCTGTTTGATGCGCTGAAGTTGCTCTTGCTGCTCTTTAAATAAGGATTCTGGCACCACGACCTTGACACTTGGAACTTCCTGTTAATCAGATTTTAACCAAATATCTACAGTTAACTCTTTTGTATTATTTTTTATATGAATCTACTTAAAGAATTTTTTTCTCCAAGACAAAAATGTTTTAGTATTTTAGATTGTAATACACTTAAGTGATGTATTTTTAAACCATATTTACAGTGGAGATTTTGAAATGTAGACAAAATGTAAGAAATGATCAATTCTTCTGAAAAAACTGTGCATGTGAAATTTATTACATTTCTAGAGGTTTAAACAAAGTGATAATTAAAAACTATTAGATATAGTTATGATTTTAAAAAAAAATCTTGGTATAATAAAAAAAAATGCTTACACCAAATTAGGCATTAGAAAATATTCACTCACAAACAAAGTTTAACAGAAAGTATGTTGAATATACACAATTAAGAATTTTAAAATCTTAATACACCCATTAGAGTTCAGCTAGTCATGACTTATTAAACAAGTTACAAAATTACAATGTGGGTTCTCATGGTATTGTAGATATGGTACTTTTAGAGCATTAGATAAATATAATAAAAATAATCCCTCTCAGACCATGACGGCCTGTGGGGCAAGTGAAGTGGCGTTCACAAGTTTCATTGACCACTAACAAGCAGATGTGGTTTGCACAATGCCCTGGGGTCTTGCCAGTACTGCAGCTCAAACACATGACTCAGGTTCTTGCCTCAGTTCGGCAGTCCAGTGCGCTACCGCTAGACCACCACGCCCCCATAGAGCATTAGATAGGGTCATTTTAAACAGTCTCATTTATAAATAGATGGGACTGTGCAGTAGGTGGATCACATACTGTATATACTCGTTCTAAGTTTGAATTTTATTTGGACAAAATCTAGGGGAAAAGGTTGAGGGGTCGGCTTACGAGTGGGTCGTGGGTGATTTCTCCATTTACACTCAATGTCTGTATCGTTATTGTAATCATCAAGGTCCTTGTCTACATTCTACAAGATTTGACTGCTCTACTAGAAGGCATAGCATATTTTTAAACATCTGCACTTACCTTATTTATTTTTGTGAATGTTTTAATAAATTGTTTTACAAATTTTGTTTTCAACAATGAAATTTAATATACATGCTTTTTGCCACTGTTTGCACACACACATACAAAAAAAGTTAATTCTTGCCTAATAAAGTGCATAAAAGCCCCCATATTAATGTTATAAAAATGACACCCATCTTCCCTGCTATTCAAATCTCTTTGTTCTTCAACCTAAACAAACGTTAGGAATAATAATGACTCATTTAGCTTGTAGTTTTAAAAAAATGTGTACCATTTGGTTTATGCTGTCCCATTATTTGTTGGGGTCAGCTTATGAACGGGTTACACACATTTTATACTTTTCTCTTCCAAATGAGGGGGGAGGGCAGCTTATGAACAAACTGGCTCTAGAACAAATATAAACGGTAATTACTAGTTAACAACAGTTTGAAGAGATCACACATTAACCCAAATGGATAGTGCAAACAAAAGATTGTGCTCTTCATTGTCCAAGCCTGGTAGTCTCACTAACCCACCACCCCCCCACTCCACATCAAAAATAAACCTGTTTACATAATTGTTTCCCTTATACGAAAATAAACTTAAAGTAACACAACAAACAAAAAACACAACAAAACAACAACAATAAATCAAGGCAAACCTTAGCACTCTGTGAGATGCAATGTTAAAATAATAAAAGCAAAAAACTGACCAGTGCCCAAACCAAAAATACAGGATTTTTCCTACCTGCTCATCTTCAGCAGCCTTTTTTTTATAAATTGTTGGGAAATAATAATAAAAACATCAAGAGGTAACTCATTTTTTTTAAAGATAGATTTTTGATACTTTACATTACATGGATCTCTCTTAAAACAATCTATGAAGAGAATCCAAAACATTTGTTCAATACACTAATTTATAACTTTTAATTCTCTAAAAAGGAAAAAAGTATCTAAAATAAGTAACATCAAATCAAAGTTGACAAAAAAGTGATTGACTTTTAAGCAACCCACTTCTTAAATATCTTAAGTATCTCTAACTCAGCAACCTATGTTATAGCTTATTTTTCAGCAAGATAAAATAGAACAAAGTTAAAGATTTTCCGTTGGTAGCTGAGGATGAAATACATTCTTTAGGGTATCAAGTTTCTTTGTTTTGGGTTTTATTATTTTTTTTCCTAAGGAGAAACAACTTTTGAAAATACTGTTTTTACCTTTTCGATTCTGGGCATTCCATCAGGTCCCAGTATTATTGGCTTCCCAATATCTGAAATATCTGGAGGTGTAGAAGTAAATGGATAATTAAATCCTGCTAAAGTTAATGCTTCAAACTAAAAAATTATTATGTTAATTTATTACCATGCCAAATTAATTTTTTTTGATCAAAATACTAATACAGTGATTTTAATTGAAAAGAAGTGACCAAATATCAATCTGATATGCATATGTAAATTGTACATCATGTTTTCAATTTTAAACAAAGGATAATTTAGATGGTTGCCAAACTTGATATATTGTTCTGCAATTTCATGTATAACTGACAATTATATTGGTTGGTTTTTGGTAGTTAACCGTAAAAAAAATCCCTAGATAAATAAATTACAAAACCCAATTTCAATATGTCTACCTGGTCCTATTATTGCTGCCTCATCATTAACTGTTGATATTGGATGCACAGAGCTATCTGTCGTTTTCTTTTTCTTCTTCTTCTCTTTGTCTCCTTTGTTAAAAATTGGGAAATAATAGTTGACACAATAATACAAAGCATGATTTATTGAAAATATTTCCCAACACAGCTATTATTTAATTTGGTGGCATTGCTGGACAGAATACATTTATAAAAATTAAATCCAACCTCTCATTAAAATATTTTTTATTTCACTTTCTATTAATTGGTTTTTAAAAAAAGTCATTTATTTAATTGATTATTCAGTTACTTTTATAATAAGGGGAAATGCATTTAGTTTTAAAAAATTGTTATGAACACATTAAGAAATCTGAAAACGAAATTAAAATTCAGTTATCATTATCTACTTATCAAGGAAGAAAATAGTGTAATAGTAAAAACACTACTTTATCATAAAAATGAATTGCAAAGATAAATTATACATAGAAATGTTAGCAATAAGAAACTCTGGCTGCAAAATATAAAATCAAAATTCGTTTTCATTGGCTTATTAAAACAGACAACTAAATTCATTATTTCCCACTAATTTAACTCTAGCTCAAGTAAAATACAGTATTCATGTTTTTATATATTTAACCAAACATAAGTTTTCATTTATTCAATTTATTTCTATAGTTCCTTTCAAAATTTTCAACATGGGTTAGCATAAAACAATAGATTATGAGTATAAATTAGGAGGATGTTCATTTGCTATAGAAACGAAAGAAAAAAGTATTATACTCTTTCACACAGCTTTTTGTGTGTGTGTAATTATGGTGTTTATGTAGTCTGGTATTTATGGTGGGCTAAATAAAACTGTGACATATGAGCTGTAAAGTCTCAATGCTGTGGGATGACAAGGCTGTGACAGTGGGTCTACTCCAGAACTATTTGTATTAATCAAGTAAAACTAATGTTATTGTGAGACCATCTTCAAAAGATATTTTTTATCTTTCTAACATTACTGATTCTGCAAAAAAGACAATCTCATAGAATTCTTTGATTTAAAGCAGTGGTTCCCAAACTTTTTTGACCCACGGACCCTTTTATAGTCAAAACTTCCCTACGGACCCCCGATTGAAAAAACTGCATAGTACAAAAAATTACAATTAAAAAAGCAATATTTTGATGAAGAAGTACGGTATTTATTGAATTTTGTTTAAAATAAAATTTACAACAACTAATAACTTGGATTAATGTGATGTGATTTTATAAATGTTTTGATAACCGACTCAATGTTCGTGAGTAGCAACTGGAGATCCCCACGAGCACCAATTTCTAGTCGTTTTCTGTTGTTTTTTTTTTAATGATGAGATGACAACGCCACTGAATATTTGTTCTACCAAATAGAAAGACGGGAAAGCAGTCAAAAAACTTTTGTGCAATAACCCATATATATATATGGTATCCATCTTCAAGGGACGATGGCATTTACTCCTGCTCTTCTGCCCCCTTCCCATTTCTCCTGGCCTTCTCTCTTCACCCCTAGCTGTGAGGGATGCTTCCACGATTTGGATGCATTCACGCACTTTTGCCCGCCCGAGTGTGCGCTCCTCGGAAATGGTCTCCCACGTTTTATAGTCTATCTGTGCCAGTGACATGTCTTTCTTGCAGACGCCCTTGAAGCGCAGACGGGGCGACCTCTTTTCCTCATACCAGTTGCCAGCTCACCGTAAAGCAGGACTCTTGGAGTACGCTCCGAGCTCATCCTGCAGACATGGCCCAATCACCGCAGGCGACTCTCAATCAGGATTGAGTGCATACTCAGAATATGACTCCTTTTGAGTACCTCCACATTGGTGATTTTATCTTGCTACTTGATGTTTAGAATCCTACGCAAGCTTCATAAGTAGAAGCTGTTAAGATGTTTTATTTGCTTGGTGTAGGTCGTCCAGCACTAACCGCCATAAAGGAGTTGCTGAGCACACAGGCCTGGTACACAGTGATTTTCGTCCTTTCAGTGAGCTGTGCATATAAAAACCCATAACGCAAGATCTAAAATTGGGCAGTACAACAACCCATAATGCAGGATATAAAATTGGGATCTGACTTTGTAACTAGAATTTGTGGTATCCTAGTTCAAACATTGGCTTAAGTTCCTACTTTTAATAAGTTGCTCCTGTGTTAGCATGGATTCATCTTTGTTTGTTATCTGAGTTGTTCACGTGCAAAGGGTTCAACAGCCATTTGGGAATATCCAAGGGAAAAATGTCTTCAAATCTTTGGTTCCGCTCTGAGGTCTGCATAAAGAGCCGTTAAGTGTTGGCAGTAAGCCAGCAAATCATTATCTCTATTTTGAAATTTCAAAAAATGTGAAACTGTTGCTTAGTGTTTTTTGCAAAGAACAAATGTTGTCAACAAACTCAGATATAAGTTTTTTTTATAACGCTTTTAGTTTCAAATTAGTTTCGTTAAAGTTGGATAAATAAATCATTCATAAAGGTTATGTCGTTTTTTGAGTTAATTGTGTTTCTATTCATTGTCTTTGATTTTTCCAGGAATTCGGACACTTAATCAAAGAGAGCATAAAATCGAATTAAATATTCACTTTTTGATAACCAACGTAGTTCCATGTGAATAAGTAAACGATTATAGTCACCTTCATTATCCAAACAATATTGAGCAAATAATCTCTCATTGAAGCCATTCCTTTTGACTTTATTAACGGTTCTAATGACATAATCTAGTGATCCATGCAAACTTTGCCTAAGATTTCTTTGCGAATAAATGATATCGATGAATGACACAATGTACTAAAAATACATTTAGCTCGGCTTGTTTTAAGTATGCCAGAAAATTAAGGATATTTCTTTTACCTCATTTTTTAAAGATTCAGCAAATTTAATAGCGTTTCACCTTTTGTATCTGTTTCCAAAAATTTACAATTATTTATTTTAATGTCCTTAATAATAAAAAATTCATCAGTTTTATTATTTAATTTAAATCTTGCGCGGACCCCCTGGCGTTGTTCAGGGACCCCCAAATCAATTTTAATATTCCACGGACCCCCTGAATTGCTCCGCGGACCCCTGGGGGTCCGTACGGACCACTTTGGGAACCACTGATTTAAAGCTAGCTGTTTTGAAACATTAATTTATAGTTAAGTTAACTTTTAATCTATTCAAATGAAAAAAGTGAGTTAAGGGCTGGAAATGCAATAAAGAACTTGGATTAAAAAGAAGAATAAATTTACTAGTGATAAAAGACTTACTAATGTAAATTATTCAAAGAATCAAGTTAAAAGTTATAAAACAAATAATATTTTTAATAGAATGAAGTCTGGAGGTGTTCACAAAAATATTTTTAAAAATTATTTAGTCAAAAAACCACCCATTAGTGAATATTGTTTTTAACACCACATTTTCAAACTATTCAAAAAGTTTCAAAACATTGAGGAAACATTTTCATGCAGATATCATTGGCACACATTGTGAGACTTTTTTTTATATACCAGGCTTTGAAAATAAAAAAAATTAATAAAATTAATTAATGAAGGCTGTCCTAAAATAATATGGGCAAGGCAAAAATCTGTGACAGAAAGTTGAATAATCCTGTTCACAGCATCTCACACAAGCCCCAATCTACAAAAGAAGCTTTAATTCTATTACGTGCTCTGTTTTGAAAATTTCATCTTTTGTACTGTACAGAAATAATGTGTGCAAGGAAAAAGCTGTGACAGAGGGAATATAAAAGAAAGTTGAATGATTCCGGTCACAGCACAGCATCTCACACAAGTCCCAATCTACAATATTAAGGAAGCTGTAGTTCTTTTACATGCTCTCTATTTCACCCTCACAAAGGTGCACTTCGTTTTGAAAGTATTTAGCATATAAAATTTGCATAGATAAAAGAGAGTCAAGGATCTATTTTAGGTATTGAGATTAAGCCACATTAAGATTATTGGGTGTAATATCAGTCTGGAGAAAATAAATCCATAACCATTATCTGTGCAAAATTTAAACATAGTAAACAACAAAAAAAAGTTTAAAAAGGAATTTAAGATTATTAATTTATATAACTTTTCAGACAAAATTATAAAGAAGTTAAAAAAAAAAAATTTTAAGGAAAGGAAGGTAAATATTACCAAAATCACAAAATTTTCCAAAAAAAAAAAAAAA
>MUZC01004481.1:225255-261551 GCA_002072015.1 Radix auricularia | reverse complement strand
AATTTTTTTTTTTTTTTTTTTTTTTTTTTTTTAGCTAACAGCAAACCTGCCACAGCAGTGGAAAACAACCAACCAATCAAAAACTTACTCCTAGTTGTTGGATCAACAGGCTTTGCCTCCTCCTCCTCAAACTCCTCCTCTCCTAGTACTAATTTAATTGATGGGAGGAATAGGGAATGATTAGAGAGTAATTTAAGAACATTTGGATTGCGGCTGATGTAGCCAAGATCCATGGAAAATTATTTGATTTTCCTATTTACCACATGAATAGACAATTCATATCACCTAAAATGCACTTGAAAAAAAAAGACACTGCAGCAAAAAAAAAAACCTGTATAATTATTGTACCCTATTTAATGAGAAATATGGAATCTTTACTAATTTTTCATGGTATTTTAAGTAAAAAAATTAGAATAAAACCATTTACCATAAAATATTTGTGAAACGCCAAAATCTGATTTATTTTAAATTGGATCAGAATAAAGTGTAGAAGAAAATCAAAGTGAGCTAAGAAAAATAAATTAATCTAGACTTAATTCAATGTGTTATCTGCAAACAGTGGCATAGCAAGCTACGTCACTGTCTGCAAAACTGCACTATATATAAAACTTAAATTTTTTCCATGAATGAAATATTTGCAAGATTAGTTTAATTTTTAAAAAAAATAGAGCTTAGATTTTTTTTAATTGAATAATTTTTTTAAAAAATACCATAATCTCAGTAAATTAATTGATTTGCTCATTGTATAAAGTTCATTTGGCTTACTTGTCAGAAAATAAAGGCAAAATTAGATTTTAAAAAAAAATCCTTTACACAAAATTAAAATAGAACTAAAAAGGGACACATATTATGTGACTTATATGCATTTTTATTACAGATCTTTTTATGAAACATACCTAAATCTGGATGGAAGCGTAAAGAAATTCAATTAGTAACAATGATAAATCAGTAGCTCTCCATAAAATTCAAAAGCCAATGATAATAGAAATTAAATGAAGCAATGCACTAAAAATAAACAAATGCAGGACCCAAAGGCAGCAGACAACAGCATCAATTAAAATTTAAAAAACCTATTTGATGTAAATGTATGTGTCAAAGTAAAATTTAAAAAAAAAATTTGTAAAGCAACTAAAATAGATTCCAAAAATCTGTGGCTGAAAATCTGTGAAGACAGTAAGAGAAATCAATGATTGCAGTCCAGCTGTTATTTAGCATGATGACCTGGATACAACAGTTATAAATTTTAAAAAATAATATAGGAAAATAACCTGCCTTGAGCTGTTGTGGGCAGTCCAGCCAACTGGCCATCCACATTTCTCATCTTATTGTCATAAAAAGCTCTTAGCTTGTCCATGTCCTGCTGAAGTTTAGCCTTGTTGGATTTTTCTTCTTCAAAAGCATTTTTTATCTCAAGCATTTTGGCTTCATATTCCTGCAAATTAAAAAATATATTTTAAAAGTTTAAATCATTTAAATTTTCATGGAAAACTTAATCTATGTAAGATTTAACTTGGCCGTTTACGTGTTTAAATTTTCATAATTGAATATTTCTGAGCAATGATTACAAATTAACACAGAGACAGCATTTTCTGAGGAGGTTTGCCTTTCTAAGTGTCTCCTACAGAAATTACACTGCAGATTCTTAACATAAAATTACTTACATTAGAGCAGCTACATAGCAATAATCACACTAACCAGTTTATAAAGAACAATAAACAATGAAATAATGGCAGAGACCATATGTGATTTGATATAGGCAACAAACAAAGATATATAACCATACTTCTTTTAGCCTTTCCTTCTCTGCTTCTAACTCTTCACGAATAATTTCAGCCTCTTTCTCACTTGATTTTGGTGCTGGGGTAATGCCTAGAAATAAAGATTCAGCAGATCAGCAATTATATTAGTTATATTTTAGTATGGGTAAATTTGTTTTAAAAATGAAAAGTAAAAGGGCTAAAATAAAAAGACTACTCATAGATTGTGTGTTATTAAGATTATAAACCACCTATTTTAATTTGTTAATTTTTAATATTATATTTTCTTCTTTTCTTGGTTATATGCAAATTTATGTTGATTTTCATTTTAAAAAAATAACTATAAGTTTTAAATGCTGCAGTTCCTTTGTTACTTGTGAGATTCTATGTAAAACAACATACTTTCAGCTAGAAAAATTATTTAAAACAGATACACCATATAATGAATGGACAGATAAACTCATTATCAGTTTTCAACCATTTACCTCCCATGCCAACATCTACAGGAATCTGACCAGCAAGCATCGCCTTCAGCTTTTCAATCTCCTCCTGATACTGTCGCAGGAGAGCATCTTTGGGATCCTCATTTATCTTTGGTTTGTTCTTGATGTTCTTTGCCCTGTTGGCATACCTCAGGGTTGAAAGTGTTTCCTCATAGTTATTATCTGCAGGGGACAAGCATGCCACCATCATGGTTTTAGTGTTGCCACCCAGTGAATCCTAGAGATATTATAAGAAATATTTTGAGATATTTACAATCATTTATTGGTGTGAGTTTTGGTGTGTTTGATATAGAATTTCTAAGAAAAATATACAAATAACTTGTCATTATGTTACTAAGTATACAATGCATTTATTGTTCATTCCAAAATTGTTAATTTCTAAAGAATAAATACAAAACTAGAGACCTGTAACATCCTGGTTAGTTTAGAGTCTCTGTACGGTATATGCTTTGATTTGCCATCAACAAGGGCTGATATAACATTTCCCAGTGCAGAAAGAGACAAATTAATTTTGGTGGCTTCCTTAAGTCTGTCTCCAGTTGCACCTAAAGAAAAAAAAATGTTAGTTTGAAAAATGTTCACTCTTTTATCAATTATAATAATATAATTAATTACATTCTTTTTCAAAAAAAGTTTATTGTAACCACATACTTTTTAAAAAAATCACAACCAAAAACAAAAGAAAATAATAAGACACAAAAAGAAATTGAAAATACCCAACAATAAAAATGTTGGAATGTGTTATGTCAAACCCATGAAAAATAAGCATAAGCTTTCTTGGCTTTACCTGTTTTGCCTTGCCTTTCACTACCAGCCAAATCCACCAAGTTGAGTTTTCCAGCACGTATGTGATCTTCCCCGTTGTCATCTTTTGTCACCATCTCCATGTTGATGGTGAAGATGGAGTGGCTCCTGGAGGAGTCCGCATTCATTAATGTGGCCCCTGTACTTCGATTTTGCCAACCCTTGTTCATAATTCTCTCACATTCTGCCACATTGTGGACAGGGTGCATGGACAAACCTGAGATTTACAAAACAATTTTATTTTTATGAAATTGTTATAATTTTTAAAATTTTATTTTAATACTACATTAAAATAAAATACATTTATAATGTAAAAAAAATGTATGTGGTCGTGTTAAAAATAAATAGAAGAGAAGATGGATCAAGTTGTTAATTTTGGTTTTTATTGCAAGAGTTTAAATTTGGTATTGATTGCAGCAGTATTATATCTTCACACACAGAAAGAGTGTGCTCTTTAGAAGCAACTGCAAAAATGTATACAATAGTCTTCCTAAATCATCCAGAGAATGTGATGACAAAGAAAAGTTTGAGAAAAATTTAAACTATTTTATGTTAGAAAAATTTTGAAGATCTGAGCAGGGTGAGCATGCTGGACTAGCAAAGACAGTTAGAGGTATAGAAGAAACGGTCATCATCATCAACAGAGTTCATTTCAATATCAAGAATGGTGTTTACACAATTTACCCTTCAAGCTACCTGATTTACCTTAAAACTCATAGGCATTTTTTTCAAGTCTGATATGGATACACCAATCTTGTTAGAAAGGCTATTTATTTTTTCAAAGCTAGAAACAATGTCTCAAAATCAACAAATTAAGAATAAAGTATTATTAAAAATCTAGGGCTTGTCCTGTAGTAAATTAAAAAAGAAAAAGAACACTTTTTTCCCTTAGAGTTTATCCCCCCAGAAAATGGAGAAAAAGGCATCATCCGGAGAGGGCAAACTTTTACATTAAAAATAAAAAGTGTATTTGAACATACCATTGACATAAACTCCCTTTTCAGGGTGCTCCTTCAGCTCAAGCTTGGCCTTAACATCCTTGCCCAACAAGTCTCTAATCTCTTCATTGTAGATTTCAAGGTAGGACGCATGGATAAGAAATTTAACGCCCTGCTTGATTCCAATGGTTTCAAAAATATGTGCAAATGCCCTGTAACAGTGACAGAAATCAAACACATTTTTGTAAAATGTTATTACTTGTTTCATAAGATAAAATTATTATTCTGTTTTCATCATCGTTGTAGCAAAATATTAAGTCCTTTAAAATGCATAAATGCAATCTTTAGATTTAACAAACCTAGGAATTATTCCCTTTTGTGTGGCTGGTTCTGGAATGCCTTGCATTGAAAAACTTTTACCACATCCTGTCTGCCCATATGCAAATATTGTCCCATTATAACCTTCAATAACTCCCTGAAATATATGGCACATTATTTTAACTCAAGTTATAGATAAGGGGTTAAATAAATATTCATGGGGATGGCTTATTCATAAAGTAATTTAACATTTCAATAAAAAGGGGGAATTTAACTAAATTATAGCAGAATTAAAATGTAAACCTTTAATGCGGGTACATTTTTACTTTGTCAATGTCTTCTTTTATAAACTAGATTAATTCATTAAAAAAAAAACTCTATTTAAAATAATAATGATATGTAATATGACAAAAAAAATCAAAATAAACAACCTCTACAAGTGGATATGCAATATCCCCATATATTTGCTCTGTTGTTGAATCAATAAAATAAGCACCATCAAATGTGAATTGTTTAGGTGGTGCCTTTGAGTCAGAAGGGTTTGTTATGCTGCATTGCCCTTTAGGTGTGTCCATTGAGATGACTGTTTTGCAATTTAATCCCTTCTCTCTTTGGTTCATGGGACGACAGCGCACAATAACTTTGACACATTCTGCCATTTTTATTTTGGTACTCACTCATCAAATCTTTTTAAAAAAAAAAAAAAGAAAAAAACAATTTGATTTAGATTAATATAATGTTAAGTTAAATGAAATCTGTTTACATAATCAAAAATTGTTTTATTTACCTTTGGCTTTATGATATTAAGAAACACTTGCTGCCTATTTATAAAACTAGAACCAGCATAAAATTCCTTTACTGTTTGCATAATTTGAAAAGAACATTGAGAAAATTGAGCAGTCTGACTCAGAGAGGAGATGGGCACCGCCATATCCACCAAGTGCTGAGAAAGTTCTAATAGAAAAATTAGAACCCCCTAAGACCACAAGGTTAGGGGACACCCATCCAAATTTCGAATGGGTACCCAGGTTACCCTTCTAAACATCGCATAATTTTCCCCGTCATGACCGCTATAAAATGCTACCTAGCCACTTTCCATGCACCTCATTACACACATTAGCCACATTGCCGAGGTCTATAAGTGACATCACGTGATTTTGGCTGAATTATACCCCCCCCCCCCCCCCCCCCCCGCCGCCAGTTGTCACAAAATCTTAGAGCCCCCTCTTGCATGACAACACAAAGATTTGCAGCCCTTCCCCCATAACAGCCGTACTTCCTTTTTGAAAATGAGCATGTGTCAAATAACTTTATTGTCACTTACGTTTGTATTTAATGTAAAGTTGAACTCTAAAATAGATACATCCATAAATCCATGTAAAACATCATTAAATAAATTGTAAGCATTCAAGTTTTTAAGTGGAACTTTCATTTTAAGTTTCACATTTTGATGTGACGTCACATCTCTGAAACACACACACCCTTTGTCACAAATGTGTGACCGCCTCCTCCCCTAGGTGCAAAACGTCATTTATGGATGGCTTCTTACCCATCTTAGACTGTTGCTGTTAGTAACTAATTTATTGACTTTAAAAAATGACAAATTTGGGAGTATTATAAAATAATTTTTTGGATAAGGCACACGTAGTAACGAACACGCAAAACACAATCAAATGGAGGGAGGAGAGGGGTAGATAAACAACATCTGCAATCAGAAATCCTATATCTGTGTATTTCAAATTAACTTTAATGTCAAAGCAGGAAGGTTTTAAATAACAAAATCTAACACAACCTATTTATCTCCATGCAGTCCTTCCCCACTTTTGAAACTAATTAATTTATTAACTTTAAATACTGACAACTTTGTATGCATTATTAACATCAGTATTTCTAGGTCAACACGTGTTAATGAACACAAGAAACACAAGTGAATGCAAGGGGTGTGGGTTATATGAGTGAAGGGAGGAAAGGAGGGTAGATAAACAACATTAGATAGTATCAATTGGCATATTTCAAAGGAAAGTTAGTGCCAAAGAAAGGATTTTTAAAAATTAACAAACAGCTGCTTTGATCTCTAAGCAGTAAATCATTATTTTTGGCAGAGGACTTTAATTTTCCTCATATGATTTTTTTAAAGCGCCAAAACCTTTTTGTGTTTGCAATTTCTGTTTCACGTTGAGAGAAAAAAAGATGTATCAAAATACATTTCCCATTGTCAGATATTTCTCCTTATATATACTTAACAGCACATATTTCAAACTAACATTTTCAATTGATAAATTGTTTCGCAAAACACAATGTTTTAATTTATTTGGTTTTTAAACTTTTTCTGATCATGCTATTACTAATATATACTAAGTCTAATAGTAATAAAGAGTTCCCAAACATTCCTTAAAATTGTTTTTATGCTAAATGCTGACACAGACATAATATAAACTATATAGTTTAAAAAGTAGGGCCTATAGTCTATGCTGATATTGATATGCACTATAGTATTATAGTATAGTCTAGTATAGTTATAGTTAAGTGACACTGTCAATTTATATAATAATATAAGTAAAACTACTGATAAATGCCATTGCCATTGCAATTATAAAAAAAACTCTCAGGACTTAAAAGTTAAGATCAGTTTGAATAGTGGTCTTAATGTCAAGCCAATGCCAATGAGCCTGATGCTAATCTGCTAATGGTAACTAGTAATTAGAAGGGTTGCGGAAATTAATGATTAATTTCTCAATTAATCGTAAAGATTTTTATTGATTAAATATTGATAAAAATAATTTTAATTGATAAAAATTCGATTAAAATTCAAGAAAATATTTGTAATATTTTTCTTTCAATTTATTAAAAAAACAAACTTCTCCAGTGTATTATTATATTTATTAATTTATGTAGTTGTGCAGATGTGGAGAAAATCTTATCTTATCTTAGATATACAGACGCTCCTTCTATGCAGAAGATAATTGCGTCCACAGACCATGAGAGATGATCTGTTGGCAAGTGATGCAGCGGTCACAGGCCACGGCTATAGGGGTTCCACGCATTACCCCAGCCGCCTAACTATTGTCTAGTTAGGTACCCATTCGGAGCTGGGTGACTCGGGGACTCCTCAGGCCACGAGAACAAATCCTCACCTTCGTGTGGATTCGAACCCGTGACCATCGGTATGACAGTCGAGAGCGCTACCTCTCGACCACCACGTCCCGTCTTCTTATCTTATATGTTACAGACGCTCCTTCTGTACAGAAGATTATTGCGTCCTAAGTATTTCTATGGTTTGTGTTTATTCCTGTATTCTTACTAGAGTTTTAAATGATGATAAAGTGTTGGCTTTCCTGGTTTCTTCAGGCAACCCATTCCACACCCGAATACCGGACAGAAAGAAAGAAAACTTGTATGTGTTTGTTCTTGCATATGGAATAAGAAAGGTGTTTTTATCTTTATGTCTATCTGAGGGTTGTATTAAGTTATCTTTGTGTTGTATTTCTAAATTAGAATTAATTGCCTTATGTATAATTACTAATTTACTCTTGGTTCTTCTATCCTCTAGTGTTTCAAGGTTTAACTGGTTAAGGTTTCAATGATTTTACTAATGGTGTTACTCTTGTCAGTATTGAAAATTCTCCAGTAATGAGTCTGACAGCTCTTTTTTGGATTTATTCTAACTTATCAATAAACAAAAAATGGTGACTAATTACAACTTCAGCATAGTTAAATTTAAAAATGTAAACAAAAAGTTGAGCAAAAATTTTGTTTTTAAGCTAATTGCGTATGGAAAAATAGAAGCCTTAAACAATTCCTTCTTAGTAAAGGATCAAATACAATGCTGAGTTAACACCTTCAGCACAATCATATTCTATGGTGGATTAAGGGGGGGGGGGGCTGAGCGGGCTAAAGCCAGGAGCCCCCGACGGTTTGGGGCCCCCAAACTTTTTATATTTTATAATAAAAGTGTACAAATGTTCGCACGAACCCTTGAAAATATAATAAATTAAATAAATTTAAAAATATTATCTATTAAACTGATCGCGATTCAGGCCTGACTCTGACAGTCTTAATAATCTATAAAACTTGGCTCACTTAGAGAATATAGTATAAGATATAGTTTATATTTTTAAAATTTCTGAATATAGACAAGCTCCGCTGGCCGTGTGGAAAGAGCATAAGCTTGTCATGCAAACGTTCTCGGGTTTGATTCCCAGCGGTGGAATGTAAAAATTTTTCTTTTCACACTCAATTTTTAACATAGCAGCGAACATTTTAAACAGTTATTTCTTCGTGTTCGTTTTTTTTTTCATTATTAATATTTAGTTACAGTCTTATATTAGCTGTTAGCAATCATTTTATTTTAAGGGACGCTGGCTGGATAGGGCCCCCGTTTGATTGCAGCCAGGGGCCCCGTGCAGTCTTAATCCGCCCCTGATCATATTAGAGAGGGGAAATAGCTCAATAAAACAAAAATTGTCAATTACTTGTTTTTGTTACTTCCCTTGAGATGTTAAGTTTAATGACATAAATTTCACTTTTTGTCTCTAATCAAAGTTAACAATTAATTCATGAAATTAAGCGTTAATTTTTCAAATGTTAACTATTAAATTTAAATTGATCGTTACCAGCCCTAGTAATTAGGCTTTACTCAGTCTATACTGAATAGTCCATGTCTATACTATACTATACTACTATTTACTATTACTATGACTATACTTTACTATAGTATCTTTATAGTATAGTATAGTTATAGGGTAATCCTTCAGTTTCTAAACATAAACATATGACATATTATTTCACAGTCACAGTACAGCAAAATTTAATCTTCTTGTGAGAACTTACATTGTTAATTTATTAAAAGAATTATTATAAGTTGATTAAAGTTGTATGATTGTATGTTAGCTATTTCAAAGTATTTCTCCGCTAATTTGTCAAAGTCAAGTCTTATCAATTTCTAAGGCAAGGTTGCTGCAGCCTTCATGTTCAAGATTCAAGGCAATTTAATTCAATTATTATTGACTATTGACAACTGAAATTCAATTTGAATTAATTTTAATTGTAATCTTTATTATTATTTTTACTTTACTTTATTTAATTATTATACCTGTTTGTTACGAAATGAGATTGGTGAAAAATGACAATTAATGATATACAAAAATTCAGTAATTAAAAAAAATATTAACTTCTTTAAATCCAACAAATGAGATGATGCATTAACAATTGTACGCGTTTAAAGTAAAAAGCACATTTACCCCTTTGAAAGAAAGGATTCCGGAAGTTTACATTTGACAGGATGCAACGATATTTTATAAACAAAGATACCAGAAGAAATCTTGTATCGCATTTTTGTTTTAATTAACTTATTTTTCGATAAATAAATTTCTAATTTCATTAATTACTTTATTTTCTTATCTTATCTATTGCAGACGCTCCTTCCGTACAGACGATTATTTAGTTATATGCTTAGCTATGGTTTGTCTCTAGTCCTGCATTCCTATTAAAGAGTTTTAAATGCAACAAAGTTTTATCTTAAAATTTAAGAAAAACAGTTTCTCAATAAAAGGCCGTCCATAAGTACGTCACGCTATTTAGCCTATTTTCGACCATTTTTAACTCCCCCTCCCCCCTGTCACAAACTGTCGCACTTTCTTTTGATAAAAAAAACAGTATATAGTATATAGATAATACTAATACACAGTTAAAGTTTATTAAGTTTAACTTATACTTATAATTTTACAATAGACTATAACTAACTATAACTATACTATTTTCTTTCCGTCCGGTATTCGGGCGTGGCATGGGTTGCCTGAAGAAACCAGGAAAGCCAACACTTTATCATCATTTAAAACTCTAGTAAGAATACAGGACTAAACACAAACCATAGAAATACGTAGGACGCAATAATCTTCTGTACAGAAGGAGCGTCTGTAACATATAATAAGATAAGATTAAGATATACTATGAACTATGACACTATAGACTATAACTATAACAAGTCAACAACTTGACTTAAAAGAAAGTATAATTAGTTCATTTTCGACATTGAGATTTTAATCATCTGCATAATAATTAAAATTAAAGTAACTATGCTTTTAAAGGAGAAAAATAAAATATTTATGTATTACAAATTTTCCCAACCCTTGGCCTTGGGGGGAAAAAAACCAACAGCGTTATTTACACTAAATCAATTAAAAATCGCTGAGATCTAAAAATACACAAATTGTCCATGTGACAAGATAAGATCATGTGACCATTATTTAAGAACAACTTGAAGGTCTGCTCCCTCTCACTTCATCGGCGTCAATAGTCAATAGCCTGTTTCGCCTGTATTAACTGTATAGGTGTACAGGATTAAAGCTGTTTTAGAACCTAATTTAAATATAAAATTCTTCTTGATGCTTAGGCGTTTATAAAATGGAACTGCTATTGTAGAGTCAATAAGCTGAAAACAAATAGTTAAAATTTTAAAATGTTATCCAAGAGGATAGCTCCAGGGACGGGGAATCTGCCGCAGGCTCCGCAAAGACACGATTTTGAGAAAAAGTCCTTCGTCTCTTGCCCAGTGTGTAAAACAAAGTAAGTAGGACATCTAGAAACAATTAAAAGTAATTTTAGACTTGTTTTAAGTTAGTCAAAGTTCTTGTCTTATCTATACAGACGCTCCTTCTAACTTCTAAGGCAAGGCAAGGCTTCTAATCTATACAGAAGATTATTTATTAATTTATTATTATTATTGCACAGGAGGCGCCTGCTAAGTTAAAAGTATAAAAATAAAATAGAATTAGAAACTTAAGTGTCTAAACTAAAGACTAATGCCAAGGGGGAATGCACTTACTAGAATATTTTTAATAGGAACTTATTATTACAAATGTCCTGTGTTACTGTGTACATTTTGATACATTTTAGCATAATATTTTAGAAGATAAATAGTTATTTTTTTTAAATAGATAAATATATTTTAAAATCATGTCATGTAAAAATTTAATTATCAACACTGTCAACACTAACAAAACAAGCCCCTATAAATTTGAGATCCCTATGACATGATCATAATAATTTCATGTGATGGACATTGTATTCTGGTACTATTCTGGGGCATGGTGGTCGAGTGGTGTGCATGCTCAGTTGGCGTACTGATGGTCATAGGTTTAAATTCATGTAAAGGCTAGGATTTGTTCCCAAGGTTTCCCTCAGTCCACTCAGCTTGGCTTGGGTATTTAACACTAGTTAGGTAAATATAGGCAGCTAGGTAATGCGTGGAACACACATAGCTGGGGCCTGTGAACGCTTCATCATTTGCCAACATCTGACAACACAATAATCTTCTGTATAAAAGAAACATCTGTATAGATAAGACAAGGCAACAAAATTGTAATAATAACCCTTTTTGTCTACTGTATGAATATTGTGGAGGGAAAAATAAAATGTTCTTCTAGCTGATATAAAAAATATTGATAATGTTATGTCATGTGCAAATTATTTTATACCTGAGACTAATGGATTACATTTCTGTATATCATAACAATTTAATCCCTTCTTTAATAATATAGTTATATGTTCTTTTTAAAAAAAATAGTTATATTTTCTTTTTTCTTTTTTTAAAATTCAGCCACTTGCCCACCAAAGGAAACTTGACCAATGGAGTTTATGCTTGTACATGTGAAAATTGTGGCCACTTCTTCAAATTCAAGGCTATCCAAGACATCAAAAGTACAGTGACATTCAAAATTAATGGAGTATCCTATACAGGTTAGTTAAAATTGAAAAAATTAAAATAATTATTGTTGTAGATTATGACTAATCCAAGAGAGAAACACACACACAAAAAAAAAAACCCACACACATACAGCCTCTGCTGCCAAAAAAAACCTCTGAGAATAAAAGCAAATTAAGTAAAATCATCATCATCTGTGGCGCTACAGCCCATGTAGGGGCCCTGGCCTGCTCCACCACATCCTTCCATTCAGATCGATTGATGGCTTTCTTTCTCCATGCTCGAACCCCCAGCTGGTGTAGGTCCATTTCCACATCATCGATCCATCTCAGTCTTGGGCGACCAGTGACTCAAGTGGCTATTAGAATCTCATGTTTGTGGACAGGCATGGGTCGTAATCAAGTGTGATCAGTCCGAATTTCGTTTTGTGGTTTTGTTTTCGTAACTGTATTTTTTAACGTGACAGGGTCGTCAGCCCTGTGCACAACCTTCTGGGGGGCTGCCCCTTGTAGCTCTCAGGATAGCTGCCTTTGTTTGGGTTGGGTCCCTAGCCTATGTGGATCCCTCCACTTCCTGCTAGGCAGCAGGTTCTGATTTTGGTCTGCCCCGGGTATTTTATTTCCCCGGTACCCTCCATATCTGGTGGGCTTTCCCCTATCCGCCACCTGGTGAGGCGCTCGATGGGAGATCAGTATCTCCACACGAGAATTAAGTAAAATGCTTCTGACAAATACAGAGCTCTTATGGCCTATTAGATTTGCATTTTATGTTTCTGCCTTCAATTGCTGTGATGTGGCTAGTGATGTATTATGTTTCACTCACATCACATATTCCCCTCTAACATATTTTCAGGTTACGAGTGATAAAACTTTAACTTAGGCTTATCGCCTTTGCCAGGAGTGGGCTATCCATGTCCCATTCAGGAGTTCTATGTAGCTTGCAAAAGTCTTCAGCCATATAGAAAAAATCAATAAATTAATGTTAAAGATGGATGTTTATATTAGAAATAAAGCTAAATTTTGTTTAGGAGCAGCCCCTTGTTGTTTCATCTCTTACTAATATGGCCTGCGCCCTGAACATTTTTTCCACCACTGTTCTATGCTATTTGCATTCTGAAACTGCTATGCCATACTTTTACCTACATACTCTACCATACATCTCAATCAGGCTAGGACTATCCTGATTTAGCAAAGTCTGATTATTCTTTCTTCTTTGACATTCAGTCTCATTTAAAAGCAAATCATTATTGAAATTACTTACTAACAGTGTGTAATAGATTTTCTATAAAGCATTGTTAATATCAAACTTTGTTTTTATCAAACTGATATTTAATAAAAGTGACTTAGTATATAATTTATTGTCTGTTCATTCTGAAACTGGCGTTAATGTATGAACAACTAAGTGTTTCATTTGAGGACAGGCAAACCTTTCCCCCACCCATTTTCTATGAGAAAATATGAATAACATACTAATATTTTCTATCAGTAAACTTCTCAAAACTTTAAGTATCATTACATGACTGTGAGAATAAGAATTAAATTGATAAAAACATTGCTTTGAAAGTGTATTCAGTTTTGCATTATAAACATATAAATAATCTTTCTCCCTCCAAATATACAACACCCACAAAATTTTTTTAGGCACTGCATATTCATTGGTGCTGTTTCATGCAATGTGGAACAATTTTTACCCCCCCCCCACCAAAAAAAAAACCCCTTGACCTTTGACATCTAAATATAACAAATACATTAAAAAAAACATCAGTGATTTTCATGTTTGCCTTTCATGCCTATCTACACTCCTGCTGATAGACTTGGTTTCATCTCTTTTAATTATGGTCAGCTTATTTTAACCTTATTGGTTATGTCTGTTAAAAAAATCATATCACTGGGATAAATTAATTTTTATCATTAATAATGTCATCACTTCTATAATATTTTGAAGATTACTGTTTTTATAAAGTTTTTTTTTTGTTTTTTTTTTTGCTATATTCAAGGGGATCAGAGATTAGAGATATCATTATCTGAAAGCTTTATGTTTTCAGCTAGAGTTGTGTGACCCACTAATGACAAAGCAATTTCTTTTATCAGACTTCACATACTTATCAGAGTTTTTTGAGTGATAATGAGCTGCAGTGACGGTGCAGGATGAAAGTCAATTTTGCTTTAAATCAATGCTAACCCCAATCAACAATTTACCGATATGATAAGATGGCTTATGTCGGACAGTTAATACAAACAGTCCAAAGATCTAAACCTCCAACTTTGACACAGATTACATTTGGCGGGTTTTTGGGGCTTAACCCTAAGGTTTGATAAGATTACCAGAAATAAGTCCCCAAAATAATAGTGTTGGAAATGCATGTCCTTCCCATCTTATGAAGTTTGATTGACAAAATGTTAATTCAAGAAATATAATTTATTTTATGATTATTCCAACAAATGATTGTTGAATATGTCAAAATTGTTTCATTTGTAAATTATATTTGTTTTTTTGTTCAGGAAAATGGGGTAAAAAAGAGAGGATGTATAGCAGTTGTCTTTTGATATACAAAATATGTTTTAAAAATTAATTATAGCATGTCTAAATAACATCAAGTCATGTAACTTGGACATTTCATATTATTAAAATGGAGAGGTCGTTTTGGAAAATTTATTTATTTCCACACAAAAATAAGCGCTACAATTTTATTATTTTAATTTCTTCTTCTTCATTCTCAAAATCTTTTGAAGGAGGATTTAGTCACAAGTCCTATATTTGTGGCTGTCAGTTGGTCCAGTCCACCATATACTTTCTTTTCTCTGCTCCTGACTCCACAAGAAAAGGAAGAACCACCAGCTCGCTTGGGTGGGCTCCTTTGAGGCGGAGAGCTGGGCCCCCTACCTGCACGGTGGGATTCCACAGGCAAGACACCACATCTATATTTGTTGTCATCTATTTCCTCCATCATTTTGAGTGTTTGCTGCGTGCCATGAATTTTGCGCCATTTGGCCCGTGGTCTCCGACTTCAGCCTGCTGCTTTTCTGGATGTGCTTCCATAGCCTGTGGTCAGCCAAGACTATCTGCAAGGCAGGAGTTGATTTTTTTTTCAGTTTTCTCTCATAGATGAATTGCTATCCCAGCTAATGGCCTCATCTGTCCAGGTTTTGAGTTTGAGCGCTCTATGTTCGCTTATTGCAATCATTGCCTTGGGGTTTATGAGGCATTTTTTAAAGAGTATCCTTACCACGGGATACCCCACCTCACCCTCCATGACAGCAAACCAGTTGGTCCGCGGGCACTTATTCAATATTCACTGCTAACCTTTATATCTAAAGGTCTTTCCTCTATCCGCCACCCGAGGATGTGCTTGGTAGGAGATGATAGCTCCCCCCCAAGATTATTTTCATTTGATTAATGAGAAAATGCATGTCATCAACGACAAAAAAAAGATTGAGTTGTAATGACAGTGCAGTATCAAAATATAGAGTTATCTAACTAGGGCATATTTTATGTCATTTCAATAGCCACCTCAGGTTTACACGATTAAATATGTAGATCAAGTTGGTTTCAATCTGTGAGCACACACTAGCCAAGGTCACATTATCTTCTGGAGGTTATCAACTTAAGACTTTTTTACGCTATTTCCATTTAATTAATCATTATATATGATTTCTAACAAAAATAACAATAAATCTTCATTTTAAGTTATCTTTCTTAGATAAATGATATTCTAAATATAATTTACCACCTTTGAATATCCTTTAATTCACATCTGTCATTTTGAGTATTTTGTGAACAACTGCCACTTATTTATGAGGGATGATGACATCACTTTGGCAGTTCGCAGGATAACTTTGGAAATAGATCTAGAGTGCTTTCAACTAAATTACTGTATGGGATGAAATGAGCCTAACATTCTTTTTGTTGCTTTAAAAAAATAAAATTAAAAAAATTACAATATAATGTATTTCTTTAGTTTGAACCAATTTAACAGAACATTTTCTTTTATCCTCAGTTGGCAACGAGTTTGATCCAGCAACATCTCTCAATGAATACATGCGCCAAACTGGCATATCTAGAGGCACCAAAGGCTGCTGTTATGAAGGAGGATGTGGAGTTTGTCTTGTTACTGTTAAACTCTTTGAGCCTATTTCATCACAGACTGTAGCCTATGCTGTCAACTCTGTGAGTCTTGGGACTGTGAACACTATGAGATGCATGTCATTCACCTTGCTGTGCCTAGGATATTTAAAAGAAAATTATAACCTTTTTATTTATATTTTATATAAAGAGGGCACCAACTTTTGTGTTTGTAGAAATTTTACTATGACCTGAAGAATAAATTTTATTTCAAAACTGAAAATAATTATTTTGATTGTTTATGAAGGTTGATTTTAAAAATATACTTTAAAACACCATATTCAACAGTGCTGTTTACAACTCTACACTTGTGATGGCTTTGAAATTACTACAATCGAAGGACTTGGCAATCCTAAAGCAGGTCTTCATCCTATCCAAGACAGGATGGCTAAACGAGATGGGGCTCAGTGTGGCTTTTGCACACCAGGGCAAATCATGAATATGTACGGGTAAGTCTCAGGACAGAAGATTCTTCTTTGCCTTATTGAAAAGTAAATCCAGACCAGTGATTCTCAAAAAAGTTTTACCCTACCTTGTTCAAGGCGTGTTGACGTGACAAATTGACATGTATGGATATCCAGTCCTAGCATGCTGAAGGTTATAAAGTATTAATTAACAATTTATTTAAGTGGTAAAAATTGTCTAAATCTTAATAAACTTATTGTTGATTTAAAATTGCTTGGAAACATGAGTAGTGTCTATTATTATGTAATAGCTGAGGCATGTTTTTTAAATGGAATATTGTGCATTAATAATTAATATATTTTTTCCCTGATAGTAAAGAAGTGAATCCTTGTGTCTTCTCACCTTGACACACAATACCAGCATAATATAAATGATTTTATACCAGCATAATATAAATGATTTTACACCAGCATAATATAAATAATTTTATACCAGCATAGCATAATAATAATTTTATACCAGCATAATATAAATAATTTTATACTAGCATAGCGTAATATAAATGATTTTATACCAGCATAATATAAATGATTTTATACCAGCATAAAATAAATGAATTTATACCATCATAATATAAATGATTTAATACGAGCATAATATAAATGATTTTATACCAGCATAATATAAATGATTTTGACAAGTAAACCAATCAACTTTAGTCCAAATAAAAGTCATTATTTCTATAAGTTTTTTGCTTTAACTCAGGCCCTCTTTGGCTTAATTGGGAAGCAGATTTAGAGGTAATTTCCAGAGAAAATTTTGCCAAATGTACACTATTTCAAGAATATTATTTGTAAAAAATAATGGTTTACCACAAATTTGATCTCCAATTTGGTATCTGTAAAAAATTAAAGAACAGAAAAGAATCCATTTCTTGAAAACTCTTGCCCCAACATTAATTGTAGCACAACCAAAAGTAATTGATGCAGAAAGAGGAAAATCTAAATTCCAGTATGGTCTGAAATGTAACCCTGCCAAGAATCAGCCCTTGTGCTCCCTCAGATCAAAGTCCCCACCATAGGCTTCATTCACCCCTACCCCTTAGTCCTCCTACAAGTCATGTAGCCATATAGCGAGAAGATACAGGATTTTACATTTTGGTGTCACCTGGTGTGGTCCTCCCCCTCTACACCAGCCTAGTGATGCCTCAGGTCCTCGCAGTTAAAAAAAGAAAAGATACTCGTGAAATTTTTTGTATATATATGCTAAATGAAATGAACCCTATAAATCATAATTAATTTTATTTTTATAACTTTTGCTTTGGTGTGTTATTTTTGTAACAACAAAAATTTGTCACAATGATAAAGTCTTCAAGATCAAGACTGTTTTTTTTAATATTAAGAGACACATAAGAGAAACTTGTTTTTAAATAATTTCCTCCCGTTTCCCCAGGCTCCTTCAGAGGTTTCCCCAACCTACAGTCCAGCAGATTGAAGATGAGTTTGATGCCACTCTTTGTAGATGTACTGGTATGTATTTTAATTTTTTTTTTTAAATCTACAATTTTGGCCATGTTGAATTGGAGACAATGAGTAATATGTTATGATATCTGGTTTTTAATCCAGATGCTTGAACATTTTAAACAAAATTATTTTTTACAGTAGTTTGTAGCTTTTTCTCATTTAAATTTTATCTATATAAATAAATTATCAATGCAATTAAACTGATCTAGATTTAATATTCTAGGTTACAGAGCCATTCTAGATGCCATGAAGTCATTTGCTGTTGATGCACCAAAGGAACTGAAAGGAAAGTTAATTGACATTGAGGTAATTTTAGTGATTCTTTATCTTTAAGTAACACTGCTTAATAGGAATATAATATTTTTGGTTTTTACTCACTAAAAATACCTCTCTATGTTTATATTGAAAAAAAAAAGGATTTGGAAGCAAAATTGTGCAAAAAAACTGGTCAAGCATGTACTGGTCACTGCAGTGGAAAAACTAGAAAAGACGGTGCATGTGAGAACCAGATCCCTCGACCACTTCACATTGTTGGTTACGGTGCTCAATGGTTTAAACCCAGTACCATCCAAGAACTGGTGCAACTCCTTGGACAGCATCGCACAGAGAACTACAGGCTGGTCTTTGGAAACACTGGATTTGGTGAGGCAACTTTTTTGTGTACAATACCACACTTAGTTATTAATTTATTTTGAATAATTTGCTGCAAAAGAACAAAAAATATAATTTTGAATATTACCCTCAGCCTAATTTGTCATAAACAAATATGATCCAGGTTAGGTTGAGTTCTTTTTCTAGTTTTTAAATTCATTAACAAATATTGTTTCATAACAGGCGTGTACCAAGAATTTGGGCCATGGAATTTTAATGTTTTAATTGACATAAGGGGACTCCAAGAGCTCTACACTATTCAGGTTAGTGTTCTGAAATGCTGCAATTTTGATGTACTTAAGGTACTATTTTATTGATGACTGATTTTGCTTCTTTTTTTTTTCTTTTCAAGAGTTATTTTCCTCTAAGCTTAGTGACTTCCCTGTTGTAAATCCTAACAATCCTTGCAGCATGTCTGGTTGGACCTGAATGACATGTAATAACTCTCTCCAATTTTCATGGAGCTCTATTCTTGAAAAATTTAAATCTGACACTGTACAGCATATATATGAAATATATCAAAATGATATCCCCCCCCTCCCCATAAAATTCAATCAACATTCAAAAACATAAATTCTCGCTGATATACGCACCAATAAGAACAAACTAAGAGGATGTCATAAGATCGAGAGTAGTATGTGTATTGCATTTTGAAATATTACAAATTTTCCTACTTTTCGGACTTCCTACCTCTTGCAATGTCTGCACTAAAAACATAAATAAATTTAAACATAGTATGTCATTTTTAAACTTTGGAATTATGCTTTACATGTCAACATACATTTCTGGTGAGGGAAACCAACAACAAAACATTAAAATGGAAAATTAAAAAAACTTAGATTATTTTTTAGTTTTATATAAAAGACCTACCTAGATCAAATTCACATATTTGGAATATAGAAATAATGCCGGAAGTAAGCATGTGGAGGCTACATTGACTAATTGCTGTAAAACAAATTTTAAATCTAGAATGCACAGATCTTCTTTGGTTACATCCAAACTTATTTAAATTTGTAAATTTTGTAAATTTTAAAATGTACATTTATTTATTTTGTACACTAATATAGTGCAATACACCAGGCTATGGCTGGACTCACTGGTCTTTACAAATAATGCACTGTTAAAGGGCTTGAGCTCTGATTTGCCATGCATTAAGTGCAGCAAGCAATTACAAAGAGTGTGAAAAATTCACCATCTTATAATGAAGTGGAAAGCCACTGGTGGGCATTTTTGCTAATCTAACATTCTTAGAAAACTGATTGTTTAAATCTATTAGGAATCCAATTTATTTTGCAGTTCCTTTAAAATAATCTTATTGTGTGTTCACCATAGCTCTTATAAATAAAAAAAAAAGTTAAATTAGTAAATTTTCTTTTCTGACTTGTTCAATTATGAAGTGTATTTATTTTCCATTGAATATTTGTAGAACAATGCCAACCTTGTTCTGGGCGCCAACTTATCCCTGAGTAACCTGCAGGAATTCTTTGCCAAGTCCGTCAGTGACCCTACGCTCCCCTACGCTGATACTTTTGCCCGCCACCTCCAGTATGTTGCTCAGCATGGAATCAGAAATGTAAGAGTTGATCTATTGACCCAGTTTTCTCTCACACCGGGTGTACTTTAAATCTGTGGGCGTTTCTTGACTTAGGGGCTCATCTTTTGCCAAGTTAAACTGTTTATGTTTAATCTGTGGGTTTCAGAGTTTTTGTTATAATGTAAAGACTTTGGTATGCTTCAACTAATTTTTTATATTTTCAATGTAATTAATCTCCCTCCCCTTCTCCCAACCTCTTTCCCCACTCAGATGGCCTGCTGGGCTGGTAACCTTGCCCTCAAAAATGCCCACCCAGAGTTTCCTGCTGATGTCTTCACACTCTTTGAGACGGTTGGAGCCAAACTTGTTGTCTGTAAGTAAAATTGGCTTGTCATAGTCTGATTAATGGTGTATTGGTTGGCCTGGAAGGATGCCACTAAACAACAAACATGTTGGCAAAAAGTCTTCATCAGCAAACAAACAAAAACAAAAAGCACAAAGAAGTACAAAATAAATCAACCAGAAAGAAGAGGACCACTTGTAGCCCCAACCCGCTTTTATTATTTTCTGATAGAAAATATAACCAGATAATTATAATAATTTGAATTGAATTTTTATTACATACTTTAAAGGAACATAGTTCATACTTATATTTTGATATATTTAAAAAACAAATTTAAAATCTAATACATGGCAACAATCATATAATGTAAATATTGGAAGAATCTATAAATTTTCAATTTTTTGGGGGGGACAAATTTGTAGTTTTGTTGTAATTTTCAATCCCAATGTTGCACAAATTAACACTATTCAGACCCAGACAATGTTAAATAGAAAGTTATTTAAATGCTTTTTTAAAAAATCCTTTTTTGTTTCTCTTATATTACAATTTAAATGTTTATCCCTTCAAATTATTTTACCTATAGAAATTGTCCCTTTTTTTTTTGATTTGGGAATATCTGCTTTCTCTAATTTAAATATTTAAATTTTAACATAGGTGGACACATCCATTCATTTACAATGTACATGTATTTAAAAAAATATCTTCAGATGATGGTGATGGAACTCAAAACCAATACTCACTTCAGGATTTCCTAGGCCTTGATCTTAAAGGGAAGGTCATCACATCGGCCATCCTTCCGAAATTCAGTTCCTCTGGTGTCCGTGTGCAGACATACAAGCCATCACAACGCTTACAAGTAAGACTTTTAACTAATAAAAAAAATCAGCCCTCCAGCAAGGGTTTAGGAAAACTGAAAGTAAATCAATATAAATCATGGTTGACTTCAGATAGAAATATAAATTTCATAGGTTAGAAATGATCTTCTACCTAAGACATCCTCAGAAGTTTTTTAGGTGGGTGCATGGTTGGAATGTTTTTTGACAAAAAAATCCATTTAAAAACACAAAATAATGTTTTAATTTAGAAAATTAACTTATAAAAATTTGATAATAATGATATAGGAAGCTAGTTTACTGAAAAATTAATATAATATTTTATTTTATGTAAATTTTATGAGCTTAAAATTGTAGTAATATAAATTTGATAATCATTTAACTCTTAAAGTCGCAGAAGGGTTTGCAATAAACTTCTGCCTCAGTCCCGTAAGGATTTCTCGCATTACGATCAACTGGTTATGAAATTAAAAAATTTGCGTAAAATCCATTTATAATATTACTGCTCGTACTGACTTCATTTTTTAGGCTAAGAATGGTTATTTTACGCTTCCAAAAGACCGTACTGAGTTTAAAACAATATTTACCTTTAGTTTAGTACTATTATTTTAGTAATAAAGTATAGCGAAAACGTATCTTCGAAAAAAAAAACCATTAAACCTACCAAAAAACATCGCGAATTGAGCGATAAGACTAGCGCGGGCGACGGCCGCCATTGCCGGAAGTCGAATACATCATTTTTCAAGCATTGAAGAGTTTTTACTTTCCGAGATCTCATTTCTAACGAGAGTGGTATCTAGGGATGCATTACGATGCTTTACGGATAGCGGGAAGAGACGCATTACGACACTTTGCGACTTAAAGAGTTAATATTATGACACATTGTTAGTTAAATCCAAAGTTAAGCTCAGTGTAAGCCCATGTTTCATCATTATCAGAACACTATGTTTTTAATGAAAGAAAATCCACCAACTATATCAGGTTTGAAATCAAATATTGTATATTACTTCAAATTTGATACACTTACAATAAAATAGCTGGAGCTTAGCATGGAACCTAGCTTTATCAAACAAAAAGTTAAGGATGACATTTTCTATGGTCTCCCTTACATGTGTAAGGCGATAAGTTATATTGTTTCCACTAATCGTTGAAAATGTTTAAATTTATTTAATGTTTTCCTTATATTTATCCTTAGAAGCTAATTTGTTTTGCATCCAGGTAGTCTGTTTTATTGAAATGCCACTTTAAAAAAAAAAACCTGTGATTTTGTAATTTTTTAAAACTGATGTTTGCTCCATGCAAATTTTCTTCAGGCAAGTCAAGGTTATGTCAGTGCTGGTTTCTTGGTAGATGTGGACACAAGTCAAAACTTCCTGGTCAAGAGTAAACCATCTATTGTCATTCAAGGAATCAGCTCCCAGCTGGTAATTGATTTCAAAATCTTGTCTGAAAAATGTATTTTGTTTTTCCGCTGTAAAAAAAAATATTTAACTGAATATTTATTTCTAACATGTGCCTTTCAAGTCAGCACTGCACCCTAGTCTTTTAAAATCAGCCACTGCCATTTGATGATATATTTCGCATCCTGACTTTTTTCTTCATAGTTAAAATATTCAAAATCTATATACTTTTGTTTAAAAAAAGACATTAATTGATTGACATTTGATTCTCAAAGTCTTTTATCTTGTTTTTATTTGTAACTTCCATAGACTCATGCAATCCAGACAGAGTCCTTCCTGACCAACAAAAAACTTGGTGACTCCACTGTCTTGCAGAGTAAGAAACTAATTTCTTCTCATAAAATCAATCTTATTTCTTTTATGAAGTTTTCTTTAAATTTTAAACATATAAAACAGCTTCATTAGTTTCAATACTTTACAATATTTTTTGAATTAGTTAATCATGTTTGATCTTTAAGTAAGACTGGTTAAAATCATCATTCAACAATTATTAGGGCATCTGCCTTGTTGCTGAAGATAAGACTATTTTTATGGAGCTGTTTTATTACTTTTTAGTGCATGGAATACATCAAAAACATTCAACATTATGAATCAAATAAATATTGAACCAGCAAAATTGTAAGAATAAACGTTATTTCATTAATTTCCTGATACCAAAATAAATCATCTTGTGTCACAAACCTATAGAAATATTAATTTAAAATAAAACAAAATTATTGACTGCATAACAAATATTTTACAGGTGCCTTGTCCATCTTGACGTCTGAACTTATCCCTGAGACACGGACTGGATGGTCCAGTGCCACATACAGGAGATCTGTTGCCCTGGGCTTGTTCTACAAGGTCAGCTCTCTTTCTTTGAATATAAAGATCAACTCTTAGAGACACATCAAAATAAAGCAGCACCTTATTAAAACTTTGATCATGGTTTGGTCATGTTCCCAACTTTCATGGCTGCTTTGACCAGAGTTTCTGGAAATTTTAAATTTGGTTGACACGTGGGCTAGCATAGGATGGAGTAATCTTCTGTATAAAAGGAGCCTCTGTAATAAATAAGATGGACAAGTTTCAATGTACTATGGACTCATTTATTAATTCTATTTTTTAAAATTCTTAAGGTTACATTTTTAATGTATTCTTTTGGGATTAAATATGGCATACCCAGTAGTCATTAAGGAAAAACTATTTGATAATTTACCCAACAATTTTATTAATCAAGTAAAAATCAAATTAATGCCGTCATTGTTTATGTAGACAGGTCATTAATAAATTTTCTGCTATTCCAGTTTGTTTTGAATGTTTGCCAAAGTAAAGCTGACCCACGTTACATCAGTGGAGGGACTGGCCTAACTAGGACACCGATTGTTGGCACACAGGATTATGGGACTGATCCATCAGAATATCCAGTCTCACAGCCCATCCCAAAAATTACTGCTGAGTATTTGGTGAGATATTGGCTTACTGATTATTGAATTTTGTACTGGGAGAAAATGATCTTGCCCTGACTAGTAAATGCCCAATGAACTTTCTTCAGAATTATTTAATTTATTTAAACTTAAAGTTACAATAAAAACATAAATATTTATTTTCTTGTAAGATATCTTGTGCCTTTTTTTGTAATAAACAGACTAAATTGAGTAAATAAATTAATCTGTACAGAAATTAAGTTAAATTCATATGGAAAATATTTGCCGGAACAATTATATCGATGTATAAAAATGCCATTAAAAAAGAAAAAAAGCTGCCATAAAAGTTTATCTCTGGTGTAGCCATATTCAGATGTCACTTACAAAACTGCCTCATAATTTTATACAACTAAAGCAGTTAAACATATAAAACTTGTTCCCATCAGACAAGTGGAACTGGAAAATTCCTAGATGACCTAAATGATGAACCTGGACAGCTCCATGCGGCGCCAGTCCTCAGCACTGTAGGAAATGCTGAGATTGATGTCATTGATGCATCATTAGCTTTGGTGAGATTCTTATTTATCACACTGAGATTGTCTACACCATCAGAATAAGACGCACACAATGGTTGAATAGAAAATACCTCAGATACAATTGTGGACACTACCATTGTTAATTTATATAATGTTCAGACAGTCAGATTTTGTTGAAAAATTTTTAACTAGTCATGACTTAAGGTAAAATGACAGTCGCACTTCTCAATAATGTGTTCAGTTTATGGTTATAAGTGGTTCTTAACCTTTGCACGAAGGAGCTCTTTTTGGGACAGTTTTAGGGACTCTAAAATATACCATTTATTTTACAATGAAGGGCTGAGCTCTGGTATGTGCAATTTGGGTTGGGGGGGGGGATGAACCATTGCTTTAGATCAGGGATCTCTAAACTTTTCTGCAGAAGGGCTGCATTAACTGTCATACAGCAGTTTGGGGGCCGACTACTAACCCCCATCTACTAAGTTTTGTGGTAAACTACAGGTAAAGAAAATATTTTTTTTGAGATTAAAAGGTCTCAAGGGGCCGGATGAGGGACCTCACGGGCCGCATGTGGTCCATAGGCCGTAATCTGGAGACCCCTGCTTTAGATAATAAAATTTTGTATAGATTACTTTTTAAAAAATAACTTAATACACATTTAAATTCTCATCCTTAACGTAATTATCTTAACTAAAAAGAATTTTGCAAAGATTTGTTTGCTGTGATTGTCTAAAAAAAACAGAGCGGTTACACTGTAAAGTCCTTTAATATGACACAATATCTTCCATTAGCTGTTTTATAAAAGTCATTGGCTAATAAATGTAATGTTTATAATAATGTTAACATTATTTTGAATTGTAAAAAAAAATTTAAGAGCGGAGTTTTTCAAATGTCTCTCTTTTCCAAGGTTTTTAAAGAATCCACATAATTGATTACAAAATGATATTTTTCAGTCCCTCCCTGGAGTTACTGCATTCATCAAGGCCTCAGACATTCCAAAAGGTGGAAAAAATGACTGGATGCCATTAGGTCCACTTGGACCTGGACCATATGACCATCAGGAAGTATGTGACTGTCCTTTCTTTTTCAAAACAAATTTTAATAATTTAATTACAAATCCCTCCCTTACAATAACTAGGTTCTAAGTTGAATTTATGACCAAAATGAGTTATAGCCACAAGGTTATAGTCCATGTATTAATCTATAATAGTTATAGCCACCGGGTTATAGTCCATGTATTAATCTACAATAGTTATAACCACCAGGTTATAGTCCATGTATTAATATATCATAGTTATAGCCACTGGGTTATGGTCCATGTATTAATCTATCATAGTTATAGCCACCAGGTTATAATCCTTGTATTAATCTATAATAGTTATAGCCACCAGGTTATAGTCCATGTATTAATCTATCATAGTTATAGTCACAGGGTTATAGTCAATGTATTTATATATAATAGTTATAGCCACCAGGTTATAGTCCATGTATTAATCTATCATAGTTATAGCCACCAGGTTATGGTCCATGTATTATCTATCATAGTTATAGCCACCAGGTTATAGTCCATGTATTAATCTATCATAGTTATAGCCACCGGATTATAGTCAATGTATTGATCTATCATGGTTATAGCCACCAGATTATAGTCCATGTATTAATCTATCATGGTACAAAATATGAAAGTTTGTGGGAAGTGCAAAATAACAAGATTCTAACTGTATATAGCCCTATTAAAATGAAATGTTCAAATGCCAATCTCTCTCTCTGTTTGACCAAAAGTCCACATAGAACCTTGTTATTCTAAGGGGACAAAAGGACAATTAATTTATCTTTGTAACCAGTAAAAAAAAAAGTTATTTTACCATTCAAAATAATATGAGATTAAATGCATAAATTCCTAGGCAGATAAGAATTATATTTCAATCATAAAAAAAAGAATTTTTTCAAATTTGTGCAGCAATTTTGAGATTTTCAAGATCATTAACAATTTTTGCATAACGCTCTATGAGTCTTCTGCATATTATTTGAAATACTGTACAAAATTATCTTAATTTTAAATACTGTAGATGCTTCTAATTACTGAACAGAAGAATATTGCATCCTGCGCTTATCTAATGTTTATTTCTAGTCCTGCATTCTCATTAAAGTTTTATTAAATGTTAATTGTTTAGGCTGGTAAAACACTTATTGTACTGAGATTAGCTTATAATATATTTAAATTAACAAAATAACAAACACATTTTATTCCCTTTAGCTACTGAGCAGCGGCGTAATCAACTATGCAGGACAAGCCATAGGCGTCATTGTGGCAGGTATTTCATCTTGTCTGTTCCATTGGTGGAAATATAGTTTCGGGATTATTATATCTATGAGATAAATTAAAGAATTTTTATATCTATTTAAACTGTAATAAATAAAAGATCTATGAAAATTTTTTTTAGATTCAGAAATAATGGCACAGACCGGTGCAAGCATGGTGAAAGTAACCTACAAAAACATTAAGCCTCCAATAGTGGACATCTTGGATGGCATCCAGCAGAAGTCTTTTTTCCCTGACCCACCAAAACCCACCATTGTTGGTGACCCCACAGGTAAATATTTGCTGTTTTTAAATATAGATTTAAGCAAGGGTTTACGCAAATAGTTTTTACAAAATTTCTGCACAAAGATGTCTAGATATGCTAAAATAATTTCATCACCCCCACAATGCATGCACAACAAATAAATCTGAACATATCAATGACAACAATTGTCAAAAGTTGAACAACAGTTTGAAGCAGACCAAAATTATCCTATTTAATATATGCAACACCAAAAATAAATTGTGGAACACCATATTATGTTTACATTTGAAAAGAGCCAACAGAGTTGGATGTTTTTGTTTGAAGTGGGGGGGGGGCGGTCTTTGTTTATACACTTGCTTAGAGGGCAACTTTTTTTTGTATCTTTGAGCAATAAAGTTTGTAAAATTCATTCATTTTTATATCACCACAATCATCATCAGCTGTTGCCCCATCTTAGGGCATAGACCACACACAAAAAAAAAAGGCTCTCCAGGCATCCCGGTCCTGGACCAGTCCTCCATCTGTACCCAGTTGTGTCCACTCTTTTTTGGTGTCTGCCTCCAGTTTCCTTCTCCAAGTCATTATGAGTCGACCTCTTTTGCTCTTGCCTGGATGTGGGCTTGTCTCATGATGTATGCTTTCTGAAGGTGTGGCCAATCCATCTCCATCTGCGCTGGCATGCAAACTAACTTTTTTACTGGTTATTCTTTGTGTGTGCTGTCAGAGTTACTCATTAGTGATGAAAGTGGGCCAGAGGATTCAGAGAACCATTTGGAGTCATGAGTTGATAAACTTTATTTATAATAAAGTGTTTTGTATTTTCTCATGATGAAGCCAATTAGCGAAAACCACCATTGAACTGTGAAGTCCTTTTTTTTTTAAGCCTAAACACATTTTGTTCCACAATTTATTATTTCATATCTCATGAAGAGCTTCATCCATATATTTGCACATAAAAATCAATATAATTACCCGTTAGATAACATAAATAAATCCAGATAATTTTTTAACAAATGATCTCATATAATAATAATAATAATAATAAAATGATGATTTATATAGCGCTGTATCCCAGCAAGGAGCCAGGCTCACAGCGCTTTACATGGAAACAAAAATACATATATAAATAAAAAGAAACATTCATAGCATATTAACTACATAAATAACAATACGGTATACTCAATACATCAGCTACGCTAATCAATTACAGAAATGTGGTTTTATTATTTTTGAAAATAAATTTTAAAAAGATGTGTCTTAAGTGCAGTCTTAAATGACTTAGCAGTTGAAATGCTACGGATGTGTAATGGAAGAGAATTCCATTGTTTGGCTGCACAAAAGGAGAATGACCTTTCGCCAAATGTTTTAGTTCTTATCTTAGGAACACAGAGAATGCGTGTATCCGCAGAGGAGCGTAGCTGACGACTTGGTGAGTAGACTGACAAAAGTTCAGTAAGATATGAAGGGCATGAGTCAGAAAAGAAGTTGTGACACAGAACGGCCAGTTTGTAATCAATTCGGGCTTGTATAGGTAGCCAATGAAGAGAGTAAAGTAGCGGAGTAACATGGTCATGTCTTTTTGCCCTTAGAACTAATCTTGCAGCTGAATTTTGAACTCTCTGTAGTTTTTCAATGCATTGTTTTGGCGCACCTGACAGAAGAGAATTGCAGTAATCCATACGAGCTAGAACAAGAGAACAGACTAGAGTTTTTGTTGCACTGTCTGTTAAGTAATGACGGATTGAACTGATCTGACGAATGGCAGTATAGGCAGAGCGACAAATGTGATTGATGAAGTTGTTGATAGACATGTTGTCAGAAATAATGTAGCCAAGATTCCTAGTCGATGTTGTGAACAGTATATCAGAACTAGCCACCTGAATAGAATTTGGAAGAATCAAAGTACTGCGGGATTTATTGTTACAGAATAGCAGTGCTTCTGTCTTATTATAATTCAGTTTGAGCTTGCTTAGAGTCATCCAAGACTTTACCTCACCAATGCACTCCTGCATCAATTGGACAGTGAAGTCAATATCAGAGGGATCCGTGTGAGTGTAAAGTTGAGTATCATCTGCAAATGATTGGCTTTTAACTGAATGCTTTTCGAGCAGTAGAAGTAGTGGCCTTGTATACAGCACGAAAAGTACCGGACCCAAAATATAAGTAAGTTTGAAACATGGACGCAATAAAAATGTCATTTGCGCCTTGCATTATATTCTAGGTGCCATTGCTGCTGCTCCCAATAAGATCAGTGGAAATATTAGGTGTGGTGATCAGTACCACTTCTACCTGGAGACGCAGACCTCCATCTGCACACCCACTGACATTGGTGGCATGAAGGTCAAGGCCTCGACTCAGTGGTTGGACGGTGTTGGAATGGCAGTTTCCCAGGTTCTTGGAGTCCCTCAGTCCAGGTATGTTGGAGCTGATAATTTTTACTTTTTGCCCAGGAACTTTTTTTTTCATCTGCACAAACTTGTAATGGCTCATTGTTTTTAAAATTAATTTACTCATTTATTGACCAAAATTTAGGAAATAAAATGACTCATTAAAACAAAAATTTCAGTGTTGAGGTTACAACAGAAAGACTTGGTGGAGGGTTTGGTGGAAAGATAACTCAGAATTTCATTGTGTCTGGAATGTGTGCCCTTGCAGCCTATATTGTTAACAAGTAAGTTATTGAATAGTACGAGGATTAACATCATTCTTATGCAAATCTATAAGGTCTTTATAATTTTGTATTGCCTTCAGATAAGTTATATGTAGACTTTAAAATATATGACATTTTCTATAATCTTTCATTTGTCCAACTTCCGTATTTGTTAAATTTTGAACTTTAAAAAAAAAAGTATATAAACTATTTGATCTGCACACTAAAAATTCAAAACGTCCTTCTCATCAAATACACAGTTGTAAAACATGAGAAGACGCAAAGATCTTCTGTATAGAAGGAGCGTCTGTAACAGATAAGATAATGTAATTTTGTGAGTGCGCTAATTAAAACAAAAGAATTGGTTTATTGATGAAATATTTTGTTCAATACAAAGGCCTGTAAAGATGCACCTGGACATTCATACCAACATGAAGATGCTGGGCAAAAGGACAGCCTATTATGCCGAGTACCAAGTAAGTTCTCACTTTAGTTTTTACAAGCATGTTCATATCACTTGGTTTATATATAACTGCTATACACGGGGAAAGATTTTTTTATTTTCATTTGTAACAGTTAAAAAAGAAAAAAAAATTAACTCTTAATGTACCAAAGCGCAGTAATCCGCGGTTTACCGTTTTGTACCAAAGGGCCGTAATGCGCGACTTGATAGAACTCTCTTTAGAAACAAAATTACAGAAAATAAAAGCTATTCAGTGCGGGATGAACGATGTTTTCAACTTCATGCAATGGCGGCTGTTTCCCTCGCTATTGTTATCGCTCGATTCGCGATGTTTTTTAAAAAGTTTTTACGTTTTTTTTTCGAAGATGCGATTTTGCTATTCTTTATTACTAAAATAATAGTACTAAACTACAGGTAAAAATAGTTTTAAACTCAAATAAGTCTTTAGGATACATAAAATAACCATTCTTATTCTAAAAGATGACATCAGTATGACCATAATAATAAAAATGGATTTTACACAATTTTTAAAATTTCATAACCGGTTGATCGCATTTCGGGAAATTCTTACGGTACTGAGGCGGAAGTTTTCCGAAAACCTTATGGCGCATTAAGAGTTAATAAGATAAAGACTCTAAATGGTCTGAATATTGGCTACAACATTTCTAATATTTTTATATTGTATTAAAAAAAACAAAAACCAACAACTACCATATAACACCACCAACAACAACCATATAACATCAACAACAACAAACCAACAACAATATAACACCACCACCAACAAACCAACAACAATATAACACCACCACCAACAAACCAACAACCATAAAACACCACCAAGAACAAACCAACAACAACCTTATAACACCACCACCAACAACAAACCAACAACAACCATATAACACCACCAACAAGAACAAACCAACAACAACCATATAACACCACCAACAACAACAACAAACCAACAACAACCATATAACACCAACAACAACAACAAACCAACAACAACAATATAACACCACCATCAACAACAAACCAACCCCCATACAGACTGCTGTCACTTTGTTTGATTGACCTACTGACTCCAGGTGGGCTTTGACAACAATGGCACACTGCTGGGCATAATTGTCACTGGCTATGGTGATGATGGTGTGTCCACATTTGATGGCGACCCTTCTGAACTGCTGACTTGGATTGACAACGGTTTGTTACCAGTTAAAATAAACTTATGTATTCCAATATTTGTAAAATATTCATGCCTTGAAAGATTTGTCAAATATGATTATTTCTTATCTTGGCTTTGTCAAAAGTATGTCTCATCTTAAAAGTCTTTTGGTCACATAATAAAAAAATAAAGAAGTTGAAAAAAAAAGATTTTAAAAAAACATGTTTTTGTAAGTGGACCAAAAAGAAGAAAATAAATTAAGAACTTAAAAGTTCAAGTACTTTGATTTAATATGACTAAAAACGTGGGGCAGGCACTTATGAGATTTTACAAATGCAGTTCACTCATTCTCTCACTTTAAGATCTCTTGTGCCTTCTAAATTATAAATCTTTAATTTGTATACCAAACACCTGTTTGTGTTGTGTTTCTAAATTAGAATGGGATTTTGAAGCACCCACCCCACGTTTTTAGTCATATTAAATTAAAGTATTTGAACTTATAAGTTTTAATTTAGTGTCTTATTTTTTTAGTCCACTTATAAAAACCTGTTTTTTTTAAATATTTTTTTGCCTCTATTAATTTTCTTCTTTATAGTCCACTTATAAAACGTAGTTTTAAAAAATATTTTTTACCTCTATTTTTATACCAAACACCTCATAAGCGCCCGCCTAACGTTTTTAATACCACGGGAATGTGGTCATGGGGTGAACTCAGGTGACACGTGAATGTCAACAACAGACGGATACTGATGCTATATAGAGATAAACAAAAAATCCACTAATTTAATTACGGTACATCGATTGATCTGAAATTTTTATAGGATGCATTGTCATCCACGATATATCGGTGGTAAAATTTTGAGATCTCTAGGACTATTAGAAGCAGTTTAATTTTACGTTAGAAAATTTTGAAATTTTGCAAACAAACAGACAAAAAGGAACAAAAGCAAGTTATTAAAAACGTGGTAAAAATACATGACGACAGATGCAGGGCTAGAAAATTAAATTTATTAAAAGAGCATATAGGCCAAAAATATTCATAATTATAGAGAGCAGGTAACTATTAAAATAAAAAGAAATTAATTAGAGCTAGAGAAGTCAACCTTTTTGGGACTCAAAATAAATAGTTTTTTTTTATAATGTTTCTTACTGTTTTCCCCCCAATTTTATTTCATTCTATATTATTGTGCTCTGCTGTTTTCAATCCAAGTTTTATTTATTAAGATAGTTGATACTTTCAGCATATTACTGTCCCAACTGGCTTTTTACTCCGATCCCTGTGAGAACCAACAAGCCAGCAAGCACAGCCTGTAGGTCTCCTGGTGAGTTGCTTTTGATAATAAAACCAAGAATTAATTCTTTTAACAATTTACAAAGATTTCTGGTTGACTAGGAATGATTATTTAGCATATAATTTTAGAAAATAACACAGAATCAATGTTTATGAGTTTCCAATTTTCATGGTTCTTTAATAAGTTATATCCAATTCTAAATCTGACTTTCTGTAAAAACCTGTCAAATCATTTGGATTGATTAAAATTGTGTCAACATAAGTTATTTGTAAGTTTTCCAGCAGATGATCCAAATGGGAACTTTTAGCTTTTTTTTTAGTAACATTAATATATTAGTACGGCCATAACAAAGCAGACGTACGGTGTACTACATTTTTGACATGGCCGCAATCTTTGTTCATAGAACATCAAATGATTAGCAAAAATTCAGCACATCAGTTTAAACATTAGTCTAACATTGGTCAGGGGCCGACATAGCCATTTATTTGTATCTCATTAGATACACACCAAGTGTCAATGACCTGTTGTTACTCTCTCCCATATGTGGTGACAAATTAAAAGAAAAAAAGAATCAGTATCATTTTAAAAAAAAAAGAAAAAGAAAATATTAAAAAAAACACCCTACTTACAGCTTGATAGCACACACTGCCGCACATAATATTTGTAAAAAAATAAATATTTGTGAATATTTCAGGCTCCACACCGGCCATCTTTATAATGGAGAGCATCATTGAGCATGTGGCAAAAGCTCTGGGAAAAGACCAATACACTGTGAGGAAGCAAAACCTTTATGTCAAGGGCCAGGTGAGTGGTGCTGGTTAGGGTCATTGTGTAGGTTAGCGTCATTGTGTCTGTTAGCTTCATTGTGTCGGTTAGCGTCATTGTGTTGGTTAGCGTCATTGTGTTGGTTAGCTTCATTGTGTTGGTTAGCTTCATTGTGTTGGTTAGCTTCATTGTGTCGGTTAGCTTCATTGTGTTGGTTAGCTTCATTGTGTCGGTTAGCTTCATTGTGTCGGTTAGCTTCATTGTGTCGGTTAGCATCATTGTGTCGGTTAGCTTCATTGTGTCGGTTAGCTTCATTGTGTCGGTTAGCTTCATTGTGTCGGATGGCTTCATGTGTCTGCTAGTGTCAGGCCTGCCAACCCTCCCGATTTTTTCGGGATTATACGGATTTTTTACCCATGCTTACGAAATCCCGATAAGACCCTTAATCTCCCGATTTTCCGAAAAAAAAAAATTCACCATGAAAAATCCGAATGCGAAAAAATTATAAAAAGAAAAGCCCAAACAAAAAAAAAGACGACTTGGCTGATTTATATGATGACTTCCTGTTTTATCTCCCGCACTTCCATTATTTATGGGACCCGTGTTTTTATTGTTTCATTCTTCACTTGATATTCTAGTCATCCATCCGTTTATTGGACTTAAAAATAATTCATTGTGTGGTGCCTGTTTCAAAGAGGAAGCATAACGTGACAACATGGATAAATTTTTGAAAAGATCTGCCGTGGCAACAAATGAGGTCGAATCTGACAATGCTGAAACTCCAACCAAAAAAAAAAAAAACGTCATGCTCAACGTTTTAGAAAGGAATATACTGAGAAGCATTCGTTTCCTAGATCATCATCCCGTGGGGAAACATTTGCATTTTGCAATCTTTGCCAAACCCACTTAAGCATAGAAAGGGGTGGTTATAATGATATTCAAAAACATATAACTACTAAGAAACATGCAGCTGCAGCTAACAGCATTGACAGTGAAACTACAAACTAATGCAGCAATGCACTTTTGGAAAATCTGAATGAGAAGTCAAGAAAAGTGGTTGTAGAGCACCTAAAGTCTTTCTATGTTGTAGCTCTCAAGTATATGAAAGAGAACTTTCCACTATCTGACCCACTCTACCAGCACACCAAAATTATAAAATATGAATTGGAGAGATAGTGGTACCTTTGCTGACCTTCAATTTTTTAAAAAGAAAATCCCAATGACCTGTTCACTGGACTCCTATGAGGAACAATTCAGGAAGTACCAGATTATGGACCTACCAAAGGAAGTGGTTACCTCAACCAGGGTGGATGAACAGTGGCACTTCCTGAAAAACTTTAAAAATCCAATAACAGACCAAGTGGAGTTAAAGGATTTGGCTACTGCCATGCTTGCAGTGTGCTGCATTCCCCACAGCAATGCAGATGCCAAAAGAATTTTTTCTATTGTCAAGAAAAACTATACAGAGTCAAGGGCCTCTATGAGACTGTCTAATTTGTTGGTCACCAAAGTTACCTATTGCCATGGCAACTTACATATGTCCAAAGAGTTGTTGGGCAAATGTAAAAAGGCCACAAGAGAAATGTTGTCAAACTGAACACATGCAAGTTGTGTACATATGTAAATAATGATTATTCTGTTCTGTGCATATGTATATATGTACATTTGTAATGGTGTTAATATTCATTCTGTGGACTATTACATGAAAATGAAGGTAAATGATTATTTCTTTAACTTTTAATTATTTAACTATTGATAATTAAGTGTATAGATTTAGACCACGGCGCTAATGACCCGCGATCCCGACTTGCGCGCGCACCATCTACAGATTTTTTTTTGGGGAAAGTTGGCAGGTCTGTAGTGTCATTCTGTCGGTTAGCTTCATTGTGTCGGTTAGCGTCATTGTGTCGGTTAGCCTTATTGTGTCGGTTAGCGTCATTGTGTCGGTTAGCGTCATTGTGTCAGGTGGCTTCATTGTGATGATTAGCATCATTGTGTCGGTTAGCTTCATTGTGTCAGTTAACGTCATTGTGTCGGTTAGCGTCATTGTGTCGGTTGGCGTCATTGTGTCGGGTGGCTTCATTGTGTCGGGTGGCTTCATTGTGTCGGTTAGCGTCATTGTGTCGGTTAGCGTCATTGTGTCGGTTAGCGTCATTGTGTCGGTTAGCGTCATTGTGTCCGTTAGCGTCATTGTGTCCGTTAGTGTCATTGTGTCGGTTAGCTTCATTGTGTGGGTTAGTGTCATTGTGTCGGTTAGTGTCATTGTGTCGGTTAGTGTCATTGTGTTGGTTAGTGTCATTGTGTCGGTTAGTGTCATTGTGTTGGTTAGTGTCATTGTGTCGGTTAGTGTCATTGTGTCGGTTAGTGTCATTGTGTTGGTTAGTGTCATTGTGTCGGTTAGGGTCATTGTGTCGGTTAGGGTCATTGTGTCGGTTAGTGTCATTGTGTCGGTTAGGGTCATTGTGTCGGTTAGTGTCATTGTGTCGGTTAGTGTCATTGTGTTGGTTAGTGTCATTGTGTGGGTTAGGGTCATTGTGTCGGTTAGTGTCATTGTGT
>MUZC01004481.1:165312-221561 GCA_002072015.1 Radix auricularia | reverse complement strand
TTTAGACAATCACCTAATTCCTGTTAGTTTAGACAATCAACTAATTCAGGTTAGTTTAGACAATCACCTAATTCCTGTTAGTTTAGACAATCACCTAATTCATGTTAGTATAGACAATCACCTAATTCATGTTATTTTAGACAATCACCTAATTCATGTTAGCTTAGACAAGCAGTGATGAAGACCAATGAAATAAAGTGGAATTATCTCACATACTATTTTATTATGGAAAATGAAATTTTGTTAAACTGTCATGCCCCTAATAGGGCAATGTATTTATTTCACATAAATACATTCCAAATAAAGATTTTAATATGTTCTTAAACTATTATCAGACAATGAAGGAGTGCTGGGTGCTAGAAATGAATTATATTTTAGCTTTCAAATGATTTCTGTGTGCCCCAAATTAAATAGGTTAAGTTGAGGTTTGAATCTTTGATTAGCTGTTACTTTTTAAAAAGTTAAGCATTATTTAATTTGTTTAAGAAATAAGTGGGAATTAGCTTTAGATACTTATGTGTTGTTGTTTTTTTTATTCCCTCCATTATTATTTCAAAGAAATTTTTAAAAAAAACTGATAGTTTTTTTTAAAAAAATAAACTTGTTGAATTTAAGAGTAGGTCTGTGAAAGAGTTTCAAAACGTGGATTAAATTAATTATTTTCAGGGAGTTATTGAAGCTTGCAACATTCTCAAGCAGCGCATGGCCCCTGTAAAAGCTAAAATGGTCAACCCCACATGGAAGGAACTTGTGGCTAAATGTTATGAAGATATGGTTGATCTAACTGCAAATTATGTGTAATTATTTACAGTACTTAATGTTGTCTTATTATTGTATATAGGAAGGAAATAAAAGGCCATGCCACGGACAAGGTGTTAAAGAGAAAAACTAACTCATATTGTGAAAGTGTTAAAACTTAGATTTTTTAAGTCAATAGTCTAAGAAATGTTAATATAAATTAATTTTAAAATCTACTCAATCAATATTTTCACCCTAAAAAACTATTTAGAAATATAAATAATGTTTAGAAAGTTGTTTAATGTTAATTTATTCATTTTATTTTACAAATCAAAGTAGCACTTTATAATTATGCAATTTAAGCAGTTTAACTAATTTAATAAAATTTAACTGAAATAATACAGAAGCTCTCATAAACTTTGTGTTTTGGACTCTGAAGAATATTTGAAAAATTTTACTGCAAACTTTTCATCAATTTCCACAAAATGGTATTTTATTAGGAGGTTTAACAATTTTTTAAAATTAAAAGCTCTAAATTTAATAAGAGTGGAAATTTTTAAATTTCTGTGAACAGGTTATTAATTGCCACATCAAACATACTTAACATGCATTAAATTAATTTCACTTAGCTTTGAGAAAAAAATATAGTATACTCACTTTGCTTTTAAAAGACTCCTAAATTACCTATAAATGATATATCATGGAGTGTAAAATTTGAAAGAGTTTGTAAAAATAAAATAATTTTGATTAAAACTAAAATCTTCTATTCATTCAATTTAAGTTAAGCCCTCAGCTCCCAGTCAGATGGTCAGATGTCACTATATTTTCCACAGAAATCAAAATTTTGGCTTAGTATTTTTTCAAATCCATTAACAAAAGAAAATTTTTATTTTAATACTTAAGAAAAAAAGTGTTCAGTACTAAAAGAAATGTTCATTTTGCTTTTCAGAACTCACCAGACTGATCCTTACCCAAGTCGCTACAACTGTTACAGTATTGCTGCTGTTGAGGCTGAATTGGACGTCCTAACTGGACAGTACCAGCTTCGACAAATGGACATGCTGTACGATTGTGGAATCAGGTAACTAGCCCACTTAAACTATACATTCATTTATATCAAGACATTTAGTTCAATCTAGACAATGGGCAGATTACAACGAGTGTTATTTTTTATTGGTCTATCAGAGACTCTTTCGTCTTATTTAACTTCATTTCATAAAACTATATTCCAGATATTAAGTAAAAAATCAGAGCATGTGCTGAAATAATATGTTGAAATAAATTTCTCCAGATTGGTTTAATAAAGTATATGTAAATATTTGGAAGTAAATTATAAATATCATAATTGTCAAATGTTTTTGTTTTCTATTGGAAAACCAAGGCACCCAATAATTTCCAATTTATTACTTCTATTATAAATAATTTTTTTAGTATCAACCCTGAACTGGACATTGGTCAAGCAGAAGGTGGTTTTATCATGGGGTTGGGCTATTTTCTGCAAGAAGAAATGAAATTTGACCCAACTACAGGTCAAGCCATCAATGCTGGAACGTGGGTAAGCTATCTGAGATTGTCTCTGCTCTCTTGTTTTAAGTATCAATTAAAATCTTAATTTGCTTATATTAGTGTATTTAATTATAATGAAATATTACTTTTTCATTATATGAACCATGATCTCAATTGATTTTGTCTGTGATGTGGTTTTTATTTTTTAAAACTTGTTACCATTTTTCAGGAATATAAACCCCCAATGCCAAAAGATTTACCAATGAATTTCAACTTCAAATTTCTGAGAAATGCACCAAATCCCTTAGGTGTTCTGCGATCAAAGGGTAAGTAGTGCTGTGTTTTTTACTTTGTTAAGAATTCATTAGTGAGTATAGATTAATAATTGAAGTGATTTTTTTTCCTAAAATGTTATTCCTATTTCAGCTGTTGGAGAGCCTCCCTTAACAATGGCTGCTGCAGCTCTCCTGGCCATCAAACATGCTGTTGAAGCTGCCAGAGCAGAAATAGGACAGGACACTTTTTTTGCCTTGGGTAAGTTAAAAATTCAATGCAAGGGCTTTTTCATGATTAAAAATTTGTTACTGATTTCTTGTAACTAAATTTATTTACAAAAGAAACTTGATTGTTTTTCTTTTCTCAAAAGTATATGATTTTTAAAAAAAGAAAAAGAAAAGAAGTGAAGTGAAGCTGTAAATGAAAGTTGTGACTTTGGTTGAGAGTTTAAACAAAAAAATTATTTCAGTTTTACTTTAAAACAAATAAAAATTAATCACACTGCATTGCACTTGTTCAAAATCTTTCAAATAACAATTTTGTATCAAATGGTCATCCTAACCATTTTATACTTCTTCTTTTTTCAGATGCACCGGCTACTCCTGAAAAAGTCCAGACCTTATGCTTGAATGACATTTCAAAATTCACATTTGGAAAATAACTTTCATATTGAAATCAGCCCAGAAATAATTTCTAGTGAAAATACTCAGTTGTAATTCTCAAGTACTAGTCTTTCAAAATTGTGTCAATGGGGTAACATTTAAATCTTATTTCAATGCAAACAGATTTTAGTCTGTATTCATGCTCTTGGGACTTTCCTTTTTACCTGAGTAATTTTCATATACAAAATGTTATTGAGTTTGCACAAATAATGAAGCAAAATTTTTTACTGTGATTTACTATTATATTTTTGTAAGATGCACAAACATTTACAGTAAATTTACGATAAAGTGTTGGTTTTTTTTAATGTCTTGATTCTACCATACTATGGTGACTTTAAACAAAGAGTAAGGAGAGGTCTAAAATTTTGCTAAACCCATATTTAAAATGATAACCTTTAATTGTAATTTCACTTTAATATAACATTTTGGCATTGAAATTAATTTTTGTGTTTATGTCACACTCTTTTATTTAAGCTATATTCCAAGTATTTTTATGTTTGTAATTATGTGAACATGAAATTATACTCTTAGGAATTAATATCTGATTGTCTAAAATAGACTTATAAATCTATGACTAAATCTTGAGAAAAGTTTTTTAAAAAGAATATTTGTACATGTTATAATAGTTAAACTTAGGCTACCATACAAATAACTCTTTTACAAAATTTCCTGAATGTAAAAGTAAGCTATAATCCATGAGATAAACAGTAAGTGCTTTTGAAAATGTTGGACTTTTCTATTCACTGGTCTTAAATAACAATTTTATATTACTCTAATGAACAAGCAAAATAACTATTTCCGGACCTGTGAAGTATTAACTTTTAATCACTGTGTCTAGTAAGTTGTCATGGACTACCTTACTTGAAATATGGAAATTTGAAGTAATTTACTGCTCTCTTAAATAAAAGAAAAAGACAAACATATCAAAATCCTTATGTTAGCTTGATTATTTTAGCGTAAAGTTTTATTCATGAATATTTTTTTTTTAAATCATGAATATTTTTTTTTAAAATCATGAATACATTTTATAAATGAAATTAGAACTACAAACTGTTTTGTAACTGATGAGAATTTTTTTTTTATTCGATTAATTGTTTGCTCTAAAACTTTTACGTTTTACTTCTCTGAACTCAGGTTAGTGAAAAGCAAGGCAATAATTTATCCTAAATGTCATGTTTCTAATGTTCTTAGTTTTCATAATTTTTTTTTATACATTTCTTCTTTACACTGTGAGATCAATTCATGATTTTTTAAATACAAGTTTTTGATATCATGGTATTATATTAGGAAACATAATTTTCTTATTAATTATATACAAACTAGATTGTGCCGGGGCGCCGTGGCGCCTGCGGCGCTCACTTTTTTTAGGGCGCCTACGGCGCCAACCTTTTTCAAAAGCCCAACTAACTTGTCCTTTCTTGATAAATACGAAATATTAAACTTTAAAGTATATTCTAATAGGGGTTGTATTTTGCGCACCGATGCAAACCAAACAATGACGTCATCATATTAAATATTTTTACAGCGCTAATCACCACACAATTTTTCCACTGCTATAGACTGTTGTACATCGTTCCTCAGCGTTCCACATCCAGTGAGTGACTTGGACTACTATATTATTTATGTCACAAAATATTTTTCCATATTTGCTGTTATTTAGAAAAACCTTTGAGATTTGTTCATCATTTTTACATTGTGTACATAATTTTGTGTTATTACACAGTGATGAAAGATTTAATAAAACAGCTTTCATTGGATTTGTATTAAAAAATGAATTTAAAGTGTTATTTGGAAAAACCTCGGTGTATTTGGTGAATCTTTTTGAAAGTATGAGCTCATCAGAATGAATAACTTGAAATTTTACTTAAAAAACCCTTTCAAGAATTGTGCCATACACATTATTATGCAATAAAATAATCTTTCTCTTAAAAGTGAAATGGGTTTTCTTTTTATTTTTTTATTAAAGTGAAAATATATGCATCTCAATAACTATAAAAGTATGATTTGTTGCAATAACTGAAAAGTTTATTTTGTATAGTTAATTGCATTTTGGTCGCTGTTTTTGTGCTGCAGTATCCTTTGCTCTGTGTTAAAAGAAACTTTAATTTTTATGTTGCAAGGTACAGGGTTGAAAGCAAAAAAAAGTTGACCTTGAACCAGAGCTCTGTCCAGAAGAAACTTTAAAATTCAGACTGTTGTATACTTGTGGATAATCTTTTTTTTATTTAATCAAAAAGGTTTGGAGTTCTGGTAAATATCTGATGGGTGTACCTAGCAGGGCCGGCCCTGGTACCTAGGGTGTGGGAAAAAAGAATATGCACCAGAAGCAAAGCTTAAACATGGAACCCATCTAGTATGTTTCATTGATATAAAATAAAAGTATGTATCATGTTATATGACATTATCAACTTCTAAGATTATTGCGCCGATATGCCTGTTCTATTTGCTCCTCCATCACAATTTTCAAGTTAAGTATCAGAAGTGTTTTAGGAAAACTGTATCCTGGATGGAACAACTGTAATTGACTGGTCAGATAATCATACAACTTGACTAGTTTCGGGCTCACAAACTCGTTAGGTTTGATTCCACGCCAATTCAGACAGGTTCTGTACAATGTAGTCCCAAACCTACCACCACCAATGTTCCCTTTAAGCTGCACAGATCTGACTGATGCCACTCAGCCCTTTTGAAATACTGCTCAGCAAATTTTGTAAAAGATTGCACAAGGAATGGATGCTTGGCAACTTTGCACACAAGTTTATTTACTTTCCACACGGACAAACGAACCTTAGAGGGAACATTGGTCACCACCTCCCCCCCTCCCCGACTCTAGACTCTAGGACTATATACAGCAGCTGCAGAATGACTCGTAGACTCATAAGGGAGATTATTGGGTAGGTATTAAATTTATTCGGAGTGTGATAATTTTTTTGTTTTAAATCCCTTATGTCTTGTCCTGGTTGAGCGGAAAAATAAAAATTAAAAAATGACCCACTTCCCGTGATGCTATAGAAATGAAATTTTTCACATAGAATTGTGTCATCTAACGAATTCATTGTATCAAAATTTCAGATCTATCAAATCTACCGCAATTAAATTAATGCATTTTTAGTTTATCTCTAAATAACATGTTTAGTCGTCTGCTATTGTCCGCCTCCACTTATCACTGGAGTTCAGTCCAGCCAACGATGACCCCCCCCCCCATCTCATATTATATAAGGGAATTATAGTCAAAAAATTGTTTTTAGGGGTTGTGTAATTTGTTCTGCTGTTTTAAGGCGTAATTTAAATATTGGGTTGGTGTAATTCTTTAAAGTGTCAATGGCAACTTTGAAAGGTTTCATAATAAAGTATATAAATGTATCATTTCAGTTGTCAGCTCTCCTAGGTGAACTTTGTCCATCTTATCTATTACAGATGCTCTTTCTGTACACAAGATTATTGTGTCCTACACATTTATTTGGTTTGGGCATAGTTTTGTTATTTTTTTATAGATTTTAAAATGGTGATTATTTGATAGTGTGTTGATTTTCATGGTTTGATTAGGCTACCCATACCACGCCCGAATTCCAGACAGAATAAACGAGAATTTGTATGTGTTTGTTTTTGTATTCTGAATGAAGAAAAGTGTTTTTCACCTGTCTGTCTGAGTTATGTATTACTATTAGATTCTTGTTTTAAGACTTGGGTGTGAAATTTTATCCCAGATAACATTTTAGTTTGTTGTAGCCTTTTAGCCTTTGTCGTAAAAAGCTGGTGGGACTATAAACGGAGGGGTCGATTTTCAGGGTGAGTTCGATTTAATGGTTAGGGCGCTGTTTTAGCGTGTTTTTTTTTTTTTTTGTTTTTTTTTTGGTTGTTCATTTGAATTGGTGGCCTGTACAACAGCCGGGGCCTTTTGATCTGGGCCGTATTGAGTCTGAGGCATGCATGTCACATGATAACATGATAACATGACTTGATTTCTTGTCAGATTAACGTCAGTGACGATATCTTAGGATATTCACATAGCTGCGTTTTTATTATTATTTTTTTTAAAACTGTAGTACCGCCAAAATATTCCAAATTAATAGCTAGAATGAATGCTTGCTTATTACAGTTGAACTTCAGTTTACGTCATCAATTCGTTCCAGGACCTCAAACTTATAATAATTTGGACGCACACCAAATGTATTTTTTTTCTATACTATAAGTTATACAAAGAGGCAAAGTGATTAATCTGTATGGCGTATGCAACTTTATTTAAAAGTAAGTTCCCATTTAAATTCAATGATTTCTTATAATTTATTTAATGGCGTTTTAAATTGCTTCCCTCGCATAACGATATTAGAGTGCAACCTTTACACTGAATACACTGATATGTCAAAAAGGTGATTTGAAACTTGCTCTTTTTTAATAGAAAATACAGATTTTGTGTGTGGGGGGGGCACTGTGGGGGGGGGAAGCTTTGAGACGTCATATTGGAGGGGTCTAAGTTTTTGTGATGACGTGTGACGAAGGGGGAGGAGAGTGAAAAATTGGCCAAAATCGCGTGACGTCATTTATAGAAGTATGTCACGCTCTTTTTGACCATTTAAACCCCCCCCCGTCACAAATCTCGCCACCCCTTAAATTACGTCACACTTTCTAACAAAATATTTTTCGCCTGAAGTGAAGAATCTTGACCGTGACGTCACGACGCTACCGGTTGCAGGAAACAGAGTTCTATAAATTCTAAAAGGATTTTTTTTTTTTAAATGGAATGTTTTAGGGTTTGGGTTAGGTACAGCTATATAATTTTAATTTTAGCTTTTTTTAAGGACGTGCAATAACAACAAAGACGGCCGCCGGTAATGACCGTGACGTCACGGTCGAGATTCTACATGTTTACCTATTTTTCTATTAACAAAATAATTAAAATTTAATATAAAACACCATGACATCACACATAGCCGGACAACCCCTCCCCCTGTCACAAACTGTCACACTTGCTTACACCTCAGGAGCGTGACGTACTTTATGGACGGCCCCTTAGAAGTTCTATGTTACATGACTGAACATATTTTGGACTATTATGTGAATAATTCAAATAAGCCTGCGGAAATTATTGATTAATTAATCTATGAATCGTTTAACATTTTCATCCTTTGAAATTAATTTGATCGATTAAAATTCCATTAAAATTTATGGAAATATTTATATTGTTTTCCAATAATTTTTTATATTTTTTTAACTTTCATATTTTCCCCTCGTTTCATTATTTTCAGTTAGACGTACGTACGTAGCCTAAACAAAAAGGTTTTTCTACCTTATTTCTTGCATAGCATAACGAATTAGCTGTGTTACGTCAAAATTTGGGAGCCATGGAATTACTGCGACTTAACCGATTTCACGAAATAACTAATCGTGACTTAACGGGATCTATATATGCATTATAAAAAATATAATTAATCGATAAAGTTTATTCCGTTTAATCGAACACATTTATTTCAAGACTTATGCTTTAGTCTTTCTTGAGCATGTACGATTGTAAAAACTTAAGAAGGCCTTTTATTTATTTGAGCATTTTATTTATGTATACTGTCGAGAAGGGGTGACCTCGACTTGGCTCGACAGACGAGAAGGGTCGCTGAGCTGATCGAGACCCAAAACCGACAACTCCTGGCAGGCAATGCCGAAGTACGATATGTTCAGTGTTAGATGCTAGTCACATATGATTAAAGCCGCTATCCGGAATTTTGGCAAAGCATTTAGATGCAATGCTGATGATGAAAACCAAAGTATCCGTTGAGGGTTGGGTTCCTCCAAAGTGACCTTTCGTCCCCCTAAATTTTACTAGCAACGCCATTGAGCTGTGCCGGTTTAGGGCCAAAGCGCCAGTATGGATTAGCAAAGGGAACCACTAAAAACGCAGCGGACGCCAGCTCTGAGGAAACCTTCCAGTGGGGGTCACACTCTAGGTAGGTCATTGATGATTCCCCGCATTGGGGCGGTCCTAACCATAGAGACTCGTGTGCTTTGCCGGGGTGGCACAGCAGTGGTAGCGGGTCGAAGTAGGGAAAATTCCACCCCTTCTTCGGGAGGTCAACTTAGTGGGAGGCGTTTTCGACCTTGCGTTCTGGATGCCCAGGTTGCCGCTTCAGAAGCAACCGCTCCGTTTGGGGGGGGGGGCTTCTCAGCTTTTTCGTCCCCTAGGGGGCCAGAGAGTTGAGGGGGTTTTCCGGGAAGCCCTATGGAGAAAGCAGGCTCGGGACTGCTGATTTTCTTCCACACATAAAGGATCATTTATGTATACTGTCATAATTTTCTTACAGCACTTAGGTGCGAACTATTTCCCACTGGCATTTTTGTCTTGGGCCCATATATGACCCTTATGACTGGAGCGAACAGTCGTGGAGGGATCGTCGGAGCTGAATATATGGCAACGACATTTCATTGACCAAACTATCGCGAGGCTATAGTAACAATGTCTAATCGACTTGACATAGCATTAAAATTGGGGGGCTATTTATCATTATTATTATGATTTTTTGCCTATGATTTAACACCGTTTGGAGATTTAATTAACTTTGGCAGTAAGGAAAAGCTTTTGTTTGCTCAAATCTGAAAAATTCCTATTGATTAAAGTTGAGAGATTTTTGTAAAAAGTCGGAAGGACATAACACATAGTATTCAAGTTCATTTTTTAAATATCGAGATAGGCTGTTAAAAAATATATTTTCTTAAATATCGAGATAAGTTGATAATTTTTTTTTTAATATCGAGATAGGTTGTTAAATTTTTAATTTTTTTTCTATATATCGAGATATGTTGTTAAAAAAAATATTGTTTAATATCGAGATAAGTAGTTTAAAAAATATTTTTATTTAAAATATCGTGATAGGTTGTTTAATTTTTTTAATTTTAAAAAAAAATATCTTTTCTTAAATATCGAGATAGGTTGTTAAAAATTATTTTTTTTAGCATTTGGATTTTTTCTACGTAAGGTTCTAGAAAGGGGCGAGCCAAAATTTACAAGGAGCTAATAGTTACAATTATGAAACTAGGAAAATGACCCACCACCACCTTTTTTTTTTCTATCCCGAATTACCCCAGTAAGCGCGTGTCAAGGTAGAAACAATTGAGACTACATTTGTCTGCAAAATGACCAGGGCTACAACTACAACCAGGGTTGGCTTTAGGGATTTGGAGGCCCTGGGCGAAGTAATTTTGATGGCCCTAAATGTAATAGAAAAATATAAAAATAAATACAGAAAGAATAAAATTGGACATTGATTAAAAACTACCTCCATTTATCTATAACTCAACATAGAACTGAAAGTTAAACACACATATTCGTGCAGATGTCATAAACTTTCAACAAAAATAAACGTTTCGTGCTTTGATGGCAGCAAAGTCTGCAAAAAAAAAAATTGTGAATAATTCAGAGACGAAACGATAGCTTGGTCGAAAGATATCAATAGCAGAACTGTTCAGGCCTTCTAGTGATATAGTCATTCTCAAATAGTTTTAAAAAAAATAATTTTCACTTGGAAAAATTTCTTACCCCCGATTCAACAGTAATCAGAATTGTTAATGCTTTATGATAGGCTATAGCGAAATTTTAAACAGCAGTATTCAAATAATGATCATAAATAAAACGCAAAGCATCAAGGGAAGACGAAATCGTATCTGGAGCAATGTTGGACATCCTTTGCAATTCACTGCATAATTTCTGTGGATAATTATCTGAACCAGATGCATCGTTGAGCGCAATATTGGCAACATTCAAATCCATGCCAAATCATTTTGGTCGACTGCTGCAATTTTTTGATATTGTGCAAAAATAAAAAAAGACTAAAGTGACGCTCCATTTGCTCATAAATTGCAGTCAATGCCATAACTGTTTAATCTAACAAAACGTTAAAAAATTCCACACGATATTTTTTCGTTTGAATCTGTCAATGATTCGTCTACGCTTTCATATTTGAACTGTTTGTGTACTTTTCGTCGTCTCAAGCTGTGGCTGCTGGAAATATGACTTCATCTGGTTCCATCTCTTATTCTGAGCAAATTCTCTGAACGGAAGTTGAGCGGACATACATCCATTTTCTTTGTATTTTTTCATGAACTCGGTTGCACTATTTATACAATCCTGTGCAATGTCTAATTGCATGTCTTTCGATTGCAGCCATTTGCTGATCATATTAATTTGAAACAATAAATCATACCAGATTACTAAAGTTATCAGAAATGTGTTTTTTTTAGTTGTTTCGCCATTCCACTTGCTTCGGTCCTTGATATAGGATCGTTGGCATGTTCAGACACTTTAACCAATGTATCGTACACAGCTGATTTTGATTACAAGCAGCTTTACGAGTATCGATCCTGCATTCCCATCTTGTATCAGAAATAGTCTTTACTGTCGGATTTTTTAACAGGAGTTTTCAAGATATTCCGTCACTGTGTTGATGCATGCAAAACTTGAAAGAGTGTCGTTGAAACCACTGAAGATTTCGCCATGTCTCCAAGAAATAAATGGGGGCTGTGGCATCCACATGGCACATTAAATAATGTCGATTTGAATTCTTGAAAACCTTTTTTCTACACCTTGATTGCAGTCTTTCATATTCGCTCAATTATCATATCCGTCGGCGTCTGCCGTCTTTGAAACATAAATTCAGATCTTCAAGCTTGTTTAAGCATGCTCCCACAAGACCTAAGCCAGTGCTGTCGTCGGCAGCCCTCTTTCTCACAAACTATTCATTAATTCCTACTGGCGTAACCACAATGCTGCATATTCGCAAAATGATATTCCCTTGCTGTGGGTGACCAGCATCAGGTGAGCAGTCCAAAAGTATGGAATAATATTTCAAATTTTTGAACATTATTTAAAATTATTTTAATGGCTGCATCGCCGATCAGATTAGTTATCTCATTTTGAATTCTTTTGCCCATGTAAAGATCATGAATTTCTTCGTTTTTTAAAAGTCGTAAATGATCTTCTAGGCAGGGGGGGGGTCCAAATGAGACAAAACATATGCCAAATTTACACCCAGAAACATTAACAATTAATATGCTTTTATTTTTTATTTATAAATATATGATTTTTATTATTATAATCGTGTATTATTTTATTTTATCAAAATTTAAATAATTTGTACATTCTTGTTCTACGGACAATATTGAAAGATTTTGTAGTCTTCAATCACTTATTGTGGAGCGAATATAATTTTCTTTCAGCTCCAGTTTAAAGAAGCCCCTTTCATAACTAGATACACATATAGCAATAGTTGAAAAAATTCTTAGCAAAATTATAATGTTGGGTAAAGAATTTTCAATCTATACTGTTGAATATATTGTAATAGTAAAAGGCGGCATTTCCTCCCGTTTTTCTAATATAATGCCTCTTCTCGTAGTGTAGGTACAGCCAGGGTTGGTCTTAGGTCACTGCAACCTATGTGGTCGCAGGGGGCCCCACGCTTTCATAGGTCCAGCCTATCTTAGTTTTTAAATCCCTTATATTAACTTCACCGCCATTTCTCTCTCTCTCTCTCTCTCTCTCTCTCTCTCTCTCTCTCTCTCTGTCTCTCTCCCTCTCTTCTTTCTCCCTGTCTTGGTCCGTTCGTCTTTTGTTGTGCTCTTTTTACACTTTGCCTAAACGAAATCAGATATTCTATAGAATGTCTAGAACTTACATGCTTTGCCTGAAACCATCAGGCATCAGGGTTGCAAACTCAATAAAATAACATTTATTGACAAATATAAGAACTTTCAACAAAATTTACGGACAAAAACTAATTTTTACGGACACATTTAACATAAAATGTTGACCTTAAAAACGAACGAATATGAAGCATAATTCAAGCATTGTGGCTAAAAAATATAAAGTATCAATATGAGAAAATCTCTATTACCATGCTCATATTCTATAACGTTAGGTTATTGTATGACATTCATCATTATTGACAGTGTTTAATTCCTCCCGCTTATGATCATACATCGAAACTTTTACATTGTCGATCATTGTGGGAGTAATTTTTCCCGTCCATTTCCCTGAGTCAGTAAACTTTCCAACATTAGAGTAAATAATTTGTTTCTCATGTTGGTTTTCAATAAACTAACAGCAGAAAAAAATACACTTTCTACTTTTGCTGTTCCATGTGCAAGCGTGCAGCATTGTTTGTGCAAACTTTAAAAGTAGCGGAAATCTGTAAAAATTAGTTTAAGAGCTAACTACTTGCTAAATTGATGGATCTTAACCAAACTTTGTATATAAATACTTTATACCCAAAATTAAAATACTAAACTAAACTACTAGTGACCACTCCTTCGGGGCTTGGGGCCCAAAATACCCTTTTTTGTAAATGTTTAAGATTTTATTCCCCAATTCAATTATTAAAGATTTTGACAAGTAATGATAAATGTATCCATAATATTGTCCATATTGAAATTAACAGGTGTTTTGAACTTTATATCTTGCACTGAATGAGCCTTGGGGCCCTTAATGTCGTTTTTTTTGTGTGTGTGCTTATATGAGCTATATAAAATTAGTTTATGCGTTAGCTACTGAGTAAATGAATGGATCTTAACCAAACCAAACTTTGTATACAAAAACTTGGTAGCCCATATTAAAATACTAAAGGGCACTGAACTTCTAATGACAATTTTTTCGGGGCCGGTGGCCCCAAATGTCTTTTTCGTGAATGTTTAAGATATTTTTCCCATTCACTTTTGAACGAGCTCGATAAATATATTCATCATGTGAAACTGAATTAAAATGAACAGATTTTTAAAATTGACATCTTGCACCGAATGTGGCCGGGGGCCCCTTAATGTGTTTTCCCCTTATATCTATATAAATATATATATATATATAAATGAAAGTATGTTGGTGTGCGTGTCCTTTATAGCTGACTAAACCATGTATCCGATCGTCATGAAACTTTTGGAGACTGTCAAATAGACTCCCGGGATTGTAACCGGCAACGTTTTTCTCTCAATTAAACACACATGGGGCGCGGGGGTCCATCATTTTTTGCTTATATGTGGCTATATAAAAATAGTTTAAACGCTAGTGACTTGATAAATTGATGGATCTTATTTAAATGTTGTACCTATATAAAAAACTTGATAGCCAATATTAATATAATATTGTGCACTGAACTCCTACAGACCATTCCTTCGGGACCGGGGGCTCCAAATATATTTTTTTCGTAAATGTTTAAGATATGTTTCCCATTCACTTTTTAACGATCTTGAAAATATATCCATGATGAAACTGAATTAATATAAAAAGGTTTTTGAAATTGACATCTTGCACAGAATATGCCCGGGGCCCCCTAAGTTTCATTTCCCCCCCTTATGTTAGCTTAAGTTACTGAGAAAATTAACGGAACTTCCCAACCTTAGTATATAGAAACTCAAGAGTCTATATTTAATTGCTACAGGGCACTGAACTCCTAATGTTTATTCCTTCGGGGCAGGGGGGCCCCAAAAGCTTTTGTAATGCACGTTAATAATTATTTAATTCCCCAATCAATTTTACACAATATTGAGAAATATAGCTTAAATTCAATGGCAATAAAGAAATTAAATTGTCACTCATTTTTAATATCGTTTTCTTCTTCTTTTTTTTTAAAGATTTAAATTATTAATTTATTTATCTATTTGCTGTGAAATTTGGACTTTTTTGCACACTTCCCTGTAGGTTTATAGCATAATTGTTTTTAAAAACTAATCGCCTATTGGTTTCTTAAAATTGTTCATTTTTAAATCCCTTATTTTAACTTCACCACCGTCTCTCTCTTGGTCCATCCGTACGGCGGAAAAACAAAAGTAAAAAATTACCCATTTTCCGTAATGCTATCGAGCTGAAATTTTGCTCGTAGACTTGTGTCACGTAACAATGGATTGTATCAAAATTCCAGATCGATCGATTATACCGTAATTAAATTAATGCAGTTTTAGTTCATCTCTATGAAGAATGTTTAGCCGTCTGTTGTTGACATCCACGTGTTTGCTGGAGTTCAGTTTAACCATCGGTGACCCCACCCCCACCCGTCCCCTTTTTAAACCAAGAGAGTTCAGTCACGTCCAGTATGTAAATGTTTGTCTGTCGCGCGATGTTTTTACGGGTTGTTTTTATTACTGAGATCGTTGCAACGCACGACGGGTCTGCTAGTGAGTTCTGAAATTATGATAAGCTTTAGATTAATAGGCCTAAATATAATCTACGCCAACTAACGAAGACCAAGATCACTTTATCTTTATATCTACCGTCTACAGTATATAAGACTTATTTCACTTAACTTTGCATTTTCCATCTAAACATCTGTATTGAAACAGAAGCAATTAAAATGTCAAAGTGTTTTAACGATAATCATGTTTTCAAAAAGACTGATATTAGTTCAATGGTTTCATGTCCAGTGTGCAAAGCAAAGTAAGTTCAGATTGTCATTCACTTTCTAAAAATCTAGTTATTTTCTTTTTAAAGAATTGAAAGTAAAAATTGTATGATTGTATGTGTTAAATTTATTATTACAACTACAACGACCAACGTTAAAAATCGTTTTAAAAAAAGGATTAGTGCTAACTGAATTAACCCACAAAATGACTTTTCACTTTTAAAATATACTAGTTAGCATGATATTTTTATTTTCAATTTTTATCTCCATATTAATATTAAAATTTAAAATCAATGCTATCAAATATCAGAATTGGCTATGGAAGTGAGATGTGAATGGTAATTGGTTATTTATTCAATTTTCAAAGGATATTCAAAGAATCTCTAGACAAAAGCTATGCGAATAAAAGTGATTTAGAAGTCCAGTCACTCATCTTATATTTTAAGTCCAAACAAACTTTTAAAGTTTTTCTGCCAACGAAATCATTATCTTATAATATAAATGTTATTGGTTATTCTGTTAATTTTAAAAGTGTAGGTTATATTATAAATCCTTTAGTACAAACATAAAGTAACCTTTCTAACAAAACTTTTTTTTTCTCTCTCTTTTAATTGTATGGTAAAGAATGAAAAATTAATGGGGCTAATGTATGAAATACCTTTCATTTAGCTTTTAATCTATTTAAAAGTGAAATACAATCAATCTAAAATGTGATAATTTACCATTTTCTTTTAGTGTATTTAGAGATTTATATTTAAAATTTATACTGGAAAATTTTAAAAATTTCTATTTTAAATTTCAGCCACCTGCCCACCAAAGGAAACTTGACCAATGGAGTTTATGCTTGCACATGTGAAAATTGTGGACTCTTCTTTAAATTCAAAGCTATACAAGACATCAAAAGTACAGTGACATTCAAAATTAATGGAGTTTCTTACACTGGTAATTTTGTAGTTTTTTAAAGACATTAAAATTATAAATGTGCATAATTCAGCCCATATCTCTCATAAATCTTATTATTGGCCACTAGATAAAGAATTAGAGTCGTACATAGACCTATAGCCATCCAACATAGCATGTGCAATAATTGGGAATTTTATGTGTTCTAATCCTGAATTTACAATTACACAATATTACAACCAAATGGTGCCAAGAGTGAGACAAGGAAACAAAACAAGTTTTGAGAAGTATAAATGTGTTTACTTGCAAAGAAGCCTTGCAGAAAGTTGTATATAGCAACAATGTCAAAGTGATAAAAATAATTCAGCCAAACAACCACATCAGAAAAATATATGCACGGAAAAATTATGATACTTAAGATGGCTGATCATGTAAATTTTCATGAACAAGATGTTTTAGCCAGGCTAAATCATTTGCACTTTAAGACTGTGTTACCAGGTTGAACGTATTGAAGAACATCTATTTTGGGATCCTATATTCTCTAATAGTCTTTAAGACCATTATTATTTTGTAAATGGTTATTTTCCACTAAATATTGTCTATCGAAGTTATAATTTTTGTAATTCTATATTTAAAACTTCTTTACAAAAATTGTTGAAAGAAATGAGTTTAGGGGCTCATATGTATGAAAGTATAAAGCTTCTTATCGGATAGAAATTCAAGTCTCATCCATATACCAAATTTTAGAGGCTCTAAAATTAGTCTAAAACCCTCTCCATTTAGGAATTATTTAGTGTAAATCCGTATAGGCCACTAATACATAAAGTGCCTTAAATTAAGAATGATGCTAGACAATGTGAATGTAAGCATATGCTTTTGGTTTTAGTTTTAGAACATTAAAAATTAAGCTGTGACACACTGTTACAGATTTTATGAGACCACTCTTCTGAATAAAACGACATTTGAAATGTTTTCAAAGATAAAATAGCACAATCTTTTATTAAACCCTTATATTAACTTCACCGCCGGCTCTCTCTCTCTCTTGGTTCATATGTCTGTCGGGCGTAAAAAACAAAAGTAAAAAATGACCAACTTTACGTGTGCTATCGAGCTGAAATTTTGCACATAGACTAGTGTCACCAAAAAATGCATTGTATAAAATTTCAGATCGATCGAATGTACCGTAATTAAATTAATGCACTTTTAGTTTCTCGCTATATAAATGTATTCTTGTGTTTGCTGGAGTTCAGTCTCGCCATGGGTGACCACACCCAGTGGCGTCACAAGGGGGTGCGGTGGGGGCGGGCCGCCACGTATGACACCATCACATGGGGTGACACCAAAATGTAAAATTTTATATGTTGCCCTTAATTGGCACTGGAAGACTCGGAGGAGTTCTATGGGTTAAGTCGTGAAGGGGTGACACCATGAGCTACCGCCCCCGGTGACACCAAGACTAGTGACGCCTCTGACCTCTCCCTCATCCTTCCCCCTTTTCACCAAGAGAGTTCGGTCACGTTCAGTCTGTAAATGATTGTTTGTTGCACAGTGCATATTATTTTGAATATAATCAATACTATTAGTTATGTCTCATATATTAGGGATTTATAGTCAAAAACTTAGTTTTTACGGGTTGTTTTTATTTTTTTCCCTAAACATTTATCATAAAAGCTTGCAATCAACTGTCATTTATTTAAAGGTTTAATGAGCATCTTCTTTTCAGCTAACATTTTTGTTCACTCTTCCTTGAAAACTAATTCCTCTATCAGATAATTATGAACTAGGATACATATTTTTAATGATAATACCCACTGTATCTAAGATTATAGATTTAAATATTATCTCTAAATAAGTCAATGTGACCTAACAGGAATCAAAGAAAAACATTTTGCATGATATGCAACAATAACTTTCAGATATATATTTCTCATGAAGAAAATTGTTTTAGGGTTTCACATTATTAACTAACTTTTATTGTTAAACTTAAGTTGGCAACGAGTTTGATCCAGCAACATCTCTCAATGAATACATGCGCCAAACTGGCATATCTAGAGGGACCAAGGGCTGCTGTTATGAAGGAGGATGTGGAGTTTGTCTTGTTACTGTTAAACTCTTTGAGCCTATTTCATCACAGACTGTAGCCTATGCTGTCAACTCTGTAAGTGTTTGTACTTTACTAGGGCAATTATAAATAATGAGTCTTTGTTTTTAAAATTAATAAAAATTGTACAACATCCTTCATTAAAAATATTTTTTTTAAAAATCCCATGAATACAAATTTGTTAGATGGTGCCTTCTCAACCTCAGTTTCTGATACCCTTGATGAGTTCCCCTTTCAATGTATTCCTTTCATGGAGACAGTTCCACCCCCTCAATATAAATGGTAGCCAGTATGATCAATGAATTTAGGTTTCATTAAAAAAGTAAGGGGAAAAAATAACTGTTGATTCTAACTTTAAAGTTAGCAAGATTAGATTTTATTTCAAATCTTAAGTAATCTACAAACTTTAACAGTGCTGTTTACAACTCTACACTTGTGATGGCTTTGAAATTACTACAATTGAAGGACTTGGCAATCCAAAAGCAGGTCTTCATCCTATCCAAGACAGGATGGCTAAACGAGATGGCACACAATGTGGGTTTTGTACACCTGGGCAAATCATGAATATGTATGGGTAAGTCTTTTACTATTGGAAAGAAAACATTTTATAATAAAAATTTTGTTGCTGTCTGTAGTGTATTACAATCATTTCATTTTAAAAGATTTTTTTTCTTTTTACAATATTACTTGCTTTGGTCATAGATTATTTTATTTTTTCTTTGAGTCTGAAAAACACAAATTTTGTTTGAACCCACTTACATAATAAAATTTTAAAAAGCATGCTGAATAAATTTCTTAGAGTTGAAGTATTTAAAGTAGAGCATTATAATATTTAAATTACAGTGCAATATAAGAGAGCAACTATGCTTTTGAGGTTTGCTAACAAAAGGGATTAACAAACTGTCACAAGCACAAAATTAGAATAATTTATTAGAATATTTTATTCTTTAGGCTCCTGCAGAGATTTCCCCAACCCACAGTCCAACAAATTGAAGATGAATTTGATGCTACTCTCTGCAGATGTACAGGTAAACATTCAGCATCCCCAACACTCAAATGTGGATATGAATGAATGAAAATCTATACAAGATAATGACATTTCAATTAAAATTTTTAAACAGACATTTTGAGACTCAAATTGTTATCAGATTAGGTTGAAGGATGTCTCTGTTAACAATATGAAATCAAGTTTTAAAATTTAAATGAATAAATTATTTAATAATTTCAACTTTATAGGCTACAGAGCCATATTGGATGCCATGAAATCATTTGCTGTTGATGCTCCAAAAGAACTTAATGGAAACGTGATTGATATTGAGGTACATGAGAATAAGATAGATTTTTATGTATTCAGCACTGAGTTGATTAATGCATGAAAGAACATTAGAAAAAAAGTGTATAAATTAGAGATGTTAATGATTAATTTAAATTTAATCGTTAACTTTTGACAAATTAATAAGTAATTAATCATAGTTTCGAATAAAGCAAAAAATTAACATTTATGATGTCATTAGTTACTTTTATTAAATGTTCTTTTTGAAAATTTAAATAACACTGGAATGGCTCCTTCATATGTCATCTTTTGATCAACATCGCAAAAAGACAAGTGTGTTGACATTATTTGGTTCACTTGATGAGCGGGTCTAATTAACAATAATTCACATGTAACTGAGGAAACTGGTATGCACAAAACGGTCTTAGCAAGGAATAACATTATCGGATATGGGTGTTCATTAAGTTTCCACCAATGTAGAGGGTTAATGGATTCAGGAACTTTCATCTCTGTTTTTTAATGCAGTAATTCAACTGAAGAGCTATCGTCATTTTCTGTCTCTGAGTCAGACTCCATTACTGCCATTAGCTTAATATGCTTTTCATTTGGTTTAATAAGTAGGCCAAGTGTTAGAACCATAGTGGGCAAACTTTATAAACATTTTGAACATTCCCATTAGTAAATGGTTTTAAGTTCCAAAAAGTTTGCGTAATTGTCAGGAAATTTGTTATTGTTTATCAGCCGCTATTTTTTATTATTTTTTTTTACTTTTTGATTTTCAATGATTTGTAAGTGATGGGTTGAGTAATCATTAAAAGATAATTTAATTGTTACATTTTTCAACGATTAATCTAGAAACTAATCATTACTTTCCACAGCCCTAGAGGATAAATAGTTATTTTTTCCTCAAGATTCCAACTTACTTTATTTGTCATGTAAATCAAAACACTATTTCCCTCATAGTAAAACTGGCCTCATATCACTAAATTAATGAAATTTTTTGTGTTATATATTTAACATATTGTCTAGTAATATTTATTTTAAAGTAATTTTTAAAAGCCATACAATTTGATTAAAACGTTATCAAATACTTTTTTTCACTGTCTATTAATACTTTATTTTGTTAGGATTTGGAAGGAAAATTGTGCAAAAAAACTGGTCAAGCATGTACTGGTCACTGCAGTGGAAAAACTAGAAAAGACGGTGCATGTGAGAACCAAATCCCTCGACCACTTCACATTGTTGGTTACGGTGCTCAATGGTTTAAACCCAGCACCATCCAAGAACTGGTGCAACTCCTTGGACAGCATCGGACAGAGAACTACAGGCTGGTCTTTGGAAACACTGGATTTGGTAAGGAAACTTTTTGTCTGGATTTATTTAATATTTCACTGATTTTTTGTTTTCCAACTTTATTCATTAAAAAATATTTTTTACCATAAGCATAATTAAAAATAGTTCTCTTTTCCCATCTGATATTGGAAAAAATTTAGGACATTCTTCCTCTGTATTTTGGGAACTTCCGGGTCAGATTTTTCCTAGTTGTCCTTGGAATGATGATCAGTTGCATTTCATTGGGTCATGACCTCCTCAGCAGTGGGACTGGACATTTTTTAGTCCTAATTGTTGGCTGGTTTCTCAACTTAATTTTTTTTTTATTTGATGCCTCCTATTTCTATTTGAGGACTTGACAAAGAATGTGTGCTGTGATTTTAATTGTAATTATTTCCTATTAAATCAAGGCACAATTCTGTTATCACATAGGATTGTGTTATCTGATAACTCATATAAACCTAATGAATACTCTCTAGAGAAACTGCAACTTAACTTTAGACTGTTGTTACTTTAATTATCTTTGGATGAGAAAATTTCTAGTTTAGATGATCTCTTAAAGAAGATAAATAAACTTTATCTTTATGTTCAATTTAGGAGTATATCAGGAATTTGGGCCATGGAACTTTGATATACTGATTGACGTGAGGGGAGTCAAAGAACTCTACACAATTCAGGTAACCCATAATAACTAACTGCTGATGTAGGGTAAATGTTCTTGGTCAACCAATGTACTAGAATCCACCCAAAGGTTGGAATTTGGAAGATGTTTTGAATGTTTTTATTATAAAATTTATTTTTTTTAATATCAAAGAGAAAATATATTAATTTAACATTTATTAGCAAATGTAAATCTGCAAGAAATCTTTCTTTATTCATGCAGCAACATAAGACAAAAAAACCATAAATGTGCATTTGACAATCTCAATGCTGTATTTTCTATGACCATCAAATTTTAACCAAAGTAACTGGTGTCCCAAAGTTATTTAGAAGTTGTTTACAATAGGTGGAGAAATTCTCTCATCATTTTAATAGTTTTTTTTAATATATCAGTACTCTCTAGCATGGTCTATGTAACAACTTAGAAATGCCAACATTTCAATTTCAATTCATTTCAATTTCTTTTTTGAAACGTTTGTCCATTCCTCAGATTCATTGATTCAATGCCTAAAAATTTGCAGGAAAAAATGTTCACTTGGGCTACAGCTTCCTAAGGGAAAGCTATTTGCCTCCCCTTTAAGTGACCATCGTTTTCCAAATAAATTCCATCAGGTGCTAAAACATCTTTTGCTGCATTTAATTCCAATAGTTGTGGAAGGTGGAGAGTCAGTCCATTTGACAATTCTGTAATTTAGCAACACTCGAGCTTTGGACTGTGAAGCTTAATGAAATTTCATCAATGATCTAATGTTTAATTATTTTGAAAGTTAAAGGAAACATTTAAAAACAACTATGTTAGTGAATCTCTTTAAGCTATTGATTCTTTCCATTGATACTCTACTTATTTTAATTTCCCCACAATAATCTTCTGTATAGAATGAGAGTGTCTGTAATATAAAAGATGAATATTTATGCATAAATTATTAAAATAATTTTTTTTTTGTTGGATTAAAAATCAAAATCTTTGTAATAGGGATAGGATAATTCTAAAGAAAAAATCATCTTACAATAATTTGTACAACATAGCTGTCATGTGTAAAATTGTCAAAATAATTTGCTCCAGCTAATTGTCTTGCTTAATTAAAAATGTTTCAAATCCATGTTTTGCAAACACCAAATATATTGGTTTTCTCACTTACTATACATTTGTTACAGAATAATACAAACCTTGTGCTTGGGGCTAATTTATCATTGAGTAACCTTCAGGAACTATTTTCTACTCTGGTTGTTGATGCCACTGTTCCTTATGCATCAAGCTTTGCACAACATCTCCAATATGTTGCACAGCATGGAATCAGAAATGTGAATAAAATAGTTTGACACAATCTTACATTTCTAAAACTATTTAGTACACAAATTCTTTAATATTAAAAAAGGAACTTATTATTTACGTTATTTAAAAGCAAAATTAGGATTAAAACATGTGAGTCTTAGAAGGCTGATCAGTGTTTTTTGTTCTCTTACTTCTCAGATGGCCTGCTGGGCTGGTAACCTTGTTCTTAAACACAGCCATCCAGAGTTTCCTGCTGATGTTTTCACACTTTTGGAGACAGTTGGTGCCAAACTTGTTATCTGTAAGTCAAACATGCAAATAACCAATCTCATTTGATGTAACATATCTGTATAACTGAGAATTTTTGTCATAAAAACAGAACTCTATAAATTTTTTTCCCTTAAATGTACACGATTTTATTGCACTGATTTGAAAAGGTTGCTCCTTATTTTCTGTGCTTTGTTAACTAGGGTTGTGAGATGCTGTTTGAATATTTCAGATGGTCATTAATCCAGAGTTTCTCAATTAAAAATGTGCAAAAAAACTTGATTGTTGTTAATAGAATTTATTCAGACATTAAGAAATTAATTTAATGTACTTAATTCATTATTAATTTTCTAAAACAGCTCCTTATATAAAAATATTAACTAGTATCACTGAAAAGCTTTATGTGAATATTAGGACTTGTTAAAGAATTAGTTTGCCTAGGACTTTCACTTTCTTAAGGGTTTTAAAACTAAATGATTTTTATCAGATGATGCTGATGGAACTCAAAACCAATACACACTACAGGATTTCCTGGACCTTGATCTTAAGGGAAAATTCATCACTGGAGCTATTCTTCCTAAATTCACATCCACTGGCATCCGTGTTGAGACTTACAAGCCATCACAACGGTTACAGGTAAATCCTCTGAGCTTTTTTTTTGTTTTGATTATTTAAACACACATTATATTAACTGAAAATCCTACATGTGGAAGAAATCAGCAGTCCCGAGCCTGCGCTCTTCATGGGGCTTCCCGGAAAACCCCCTCAGCTCTCTGGCCCCTTAGGGGACGTAAAAGCTGAGCAGCCCCCCCCTCCCGGAGCGGTCCAGGACACTAGGTCGAAATCGCCTCCCACTAAAGTTGACCTCCCGAAGGAGGGGTGGAATTTTCCCTACTTTGACTCTCTATCACTTCGACGCCACCCCGGCAAAGCTTACGAGTCTTAATAGTTAGGATCGCCGCAATGCATGGATCATCACTGCCCAACATTATATTAACTATAGTCTTCAATCAATACTATTACTATTATAATTTAAATAATTTAGATTTTAAAAAGTCACTATATAATTCTGTATAATTGTTTAATTTAGTTATTTTGTACTTCTTACATAATAATTTATTAAAAAAATTACATTTTACTTTGATGTGACAGCAGATATGTTTTATTTGAGATCTTTGAGATTTAGGCCAAAAGTTTCATGTGAAATTCACCTGTTTGGAAATTCTAATGACTGACAATTGTATCAAATTACCTTGAGGCAGGCAAGCCAAGGTTATATCAGTGCTGGTTTCTTGGTAGATGTGGACACGAGTCAAAACTTCCTTGTCAAGAGTAAACCATCTATTGTCATTCAAGGAATCAGCTCCCAGCTGGTAATTTAAGAAAATTAATTAACTTTTTTTAAAAAATTTAAATTGTCCCCAAATTTTATTTGATTACATCAAATGATAATCAAACTTTTTCTGACCCAAAATCTCTAATTAGCATCTTTTTGTAGATTGATACCATTTACTTAATAAAGTGATGTGTAGCAAAAGGCCCTTCATTAATGAAGTCATGCCATTTTTGTGATCTCCCCTGCTGAATTTCCCACCTGCCCCACCCCCACCCAAGGGGGCCACTTACAAACATTAACACAATATAACCAAAATGTATCAAACTTTCCCCTTCCCTTAAACACACTATTCATTATCAAATTTTTCTCAGATTTTAGTCAACCTCTTCATAAAACATAACAAATTGATGACCGTTATTCTCTTTCCTCCACCCCCATCCAGTGTTTCCTTTAAGCTGTGTGGCCACACACGTATCTGATTGAAGCTGAACAGCAGTATTGAATTACAATCAAAGCAAATTTTGTAAAATATTGCACAAAAAATTGTTGTTTGTGCAAATTTGCACACAAGTTTTTTTTACATTGCACACCAACCAAGGAACCTTAGAGGGAACATTGCCCCTCCATCCCCTGCAGATTGGAAGCTTAACACATTTCTTTGATTAAAGGAAATTTAAAATAATATATAATATTTCTTTTACATAGTATAGAAAGTCATCTATTTTTATATTTTTACAGACCCATGCAAGTCAGACAGAATCCTACCTAGTAAACAAACAGTTGGGGGATCCCACTGTGCTGAAAAGTAAGTTGATTAAAAATTTTTTTTTACAGAAAAATAGAATAAATAAAATAAAAGCAGTTTGATTATATGCTAACTTAATTTGAGACTGTTTAAATTGTTTTAAAATATTCAATAAAAGTTTTTGATACCATTTGTTATTTGGTTTTAAGAAATTTAATTAGATATTAATGCATTAACTTTAAGGCTATTATTACAAACAGTCTTATAGAACCAACTACACTTTGCCTCTATAATAAATTCTTATAAACCAAAATGATATACAGTATTTGTATATAAGAAAAACATTATTGGCTGTTCAATTTGGAGCAGCAATTACTATTTACAAAGTGACTATTTTCTTTTTTTCTTTTAGATGCCTTGACAATATTGACATCTGAACTTATCCCTGAGACTCTGCCAGGTTGGACGAGTGCTACATTCAGAAGGTCATTGACTCTAGGGCTGTTCTACAAGGTGTTTGATTTTTAGGGCTTTTAAAATAACATATAACATAAATAAATACTTATTTAGCTACAGTTAGCTATAGTTATTTTGTGAAATAAAATCTTCATATTTAAAAGAACAGAGCATTTTAATTTTTATTATTCAACAATGTTGGTTTCCCTAATATTTTTTTCTATCACTTATTCATTCCTTAAATGATTATTTGTAATAAGCTTTATTAGACCTTTTGTGGTATAACCATACAAATAAGTCTTTTAATATCTCTATTTTTTTTATTGATTTGACCCAAACTTGAATTATTTTATATTCCAGTTTGTTTTGAATGTTTGCCAAAGTAAAGCAGCCCCACGTTACATCAGTGGAGGGACTGGCCTAACTAGGACACCGATAGTCGGCACACAGGATTATGGGACTGATCCATCAGAATATCCAGTCTCACAGCCCATCCCAAAAATTAATGCTGAGTATTTGGTGAGAAAAACAATAATTGTTTATCATATTGATCCATTACATATATATTTAAAAATTGTCTTTATTTAAATTCAACTAACTGTATAGGAAAGCATGGCATTTATAAATAAAATACTTCCAAACCGTTGCAAGTACTCGAGTCATGGGTTCAAGCCTTGGTACTAGCAAGCCCCCGGGGCATTGTGCTAGCCACACAATCCCTTGCTCATTAGTGGTGGCCTAATAAACTTGTGAACGCAACTTCACTTGTCCTAGAGTCCGACATAGACTAAAAAAAGGGGTTATAATATAAATAAAATATATCCTTTATAAAAAAAAGCTCATAAAAACTAATTCTTCAGTGATAGTGATAGGCCCAAAAGATCACTGACATTCCACAATTAACTGACAAAAATCAAATCATGTTTAATTTTAGATAGTTTTGTCATCAAAATGTATGCATATTACTGTTGGCTTTTTTCATGATTTTTAAACTTCTTAACTCTTAATTTTGTTTTTTGTTTTTTCTTCATAACTATGAAAAATTATAGTATGAAATTTAAATTGATTGCCATGCAGTTTAATTCTAAATCATTTAGAATTTTTATGCATTTAAATTATCTTTTTTATTTCATTAAAATAAGTTCAAATCTTAATTTATTTAGACAAGTGGAACTATCCAGTTTCTAGATGACCTTAAGGATGAAACTGGACAGCTCCATGCGGCCCCAGTCCTCAGCACTGTGGGAAATGCAGAGATCGATGTCATTGATGCCTCATTAGCTTTGGTGAGATTCTTGTCACATGTTGGCATGATCTATTTCTGTCTCTTTCTATTAAAACTCAAACCTTATATATTTATCATTATCATCAGTGGCTGTACAGATCATTTTGGGCAATGACCATATCTTTATTTTAGAATTGATCCTCTGATTTCTGATTCCTTTTTACGGACCCCCAGTCCTTCTAAATTGTCAATTATTTCAGTCTTGGATGACTGGAGAGTGATTTGACCTTTGGTCAAAAAACATCTATAGATATATTTCCCTCCTTGTAAACTGGGTATTCTCTCCAGATATCCTGCTTTAAAAAATTTCTTTGAATAGGATCTTCAAAAAAAATAAATAAAAAAATTGTCTCAGTTGGCAATAATTCTCAGTGCATCATCAACTAATAGTAGATTCTTTTGACTCCCCATGTCTGATATTGTTTCAGGCACTCCCAGGTGTTGTTACCTTCATTAAAGCATCAGACATTCCCAAAGGTGGAATCAACAATTGGAGACCCAATGGCACTGGTGACACTGTAGAGGTAAAAGATATGACTAACACTTGACTAGAAAATGAATTTGTTGAATGACTTAATTAAACATATTTTTAAAAAATTTAACTGACTACAAATTTTAGACCGTATATATATATATATATATATATGGTATCTTTCTGATGTCAAACAATTTTAAGCTTGTCAGAAACTTAAAGCAGAGGACAAATACTTTATAAGAAAGAAAAATAAATTAATTTTAAAACATTGATGTTCTCTATTTCATTTTATGCTTTATGTTTTTGCTTAAAAAATATTTCAAGTTAATATATTAAAAACTTAGTTTTGTGAGTAGTACAGTCAAAACATCTGTTTAATGCAGTTATCAATTAGAAATAATATATTATAAAACATCCTTTCATCTCTTATTGGTCAGCTTCTTTGCAGTGGAGTTGTGGTTTATGCAGGACAAGCACTTGGAGTTATAGTCGCAGGTATTTTTAAAATTCTGGCAGTTATGTTTTAATGTTTATAAATAATTTTTTTCCTTGCTCTGGAATTAGCTTTGTTGTGCAACTTAATTCTTGTATTTCAGACTTGGTAACCTAATTTTACCCCGGTGAACTTCCTGTGTAATCCACTCATCTAAGTATTTTTTTTTATGCACACAAAAGTTTTTCTAATTTGCTGATCAGACCAATCTACTTTGTTATTGGCTTATAACTCTGCTCATAAAATGTAACTTACTACTTTTGGGTGTGACAACGCCACTCTTCTGTTTGCTGACACGCAAATTAAATAAATGGCCACATTTAAAAAAAAAAATTTTGTTCCCTGATGATATCCTGGCTGGTCAAGATAATTTTAGAATTATATGTTCTTTTTTTTTTTTTTTTGGCTGTCAGATTCAGAAATCACTGCACAGACCGGTGCAAGCATGGTGAAAGTAACTTACAAAAACATTAAGCCTCCAATAGTGGACATCTTGGATGGCATCCAGCAGAAGTCCTTTTTTCCTAATCCACCAAAACCCACCACAGTTGGTGATCCCAAAGGTACTTAATTATCTCTACTGCTTCTCAACTTATTCATTAAAGTATATTTCAGTAAAATATCACATTGATTTTTAAAATTTATTTATTTAAATAATTAATACAAGTTTAAAAATCCAAACACTTTCAACATTAAAACCTCTAATCAATATGACATTAACCATAGATGAGCATAGTATGTAATCATATTCTGAATAGAAGGACCATCTGGAGGTTTCTGTAGAAAAGAATTGCTCCAAAACTATTTTTTTCACCTGAAAAGTTCAAGTTATAAGACAAGGTAATAAGGGGCTGTCCATAAAGTACGTCATGCTCCAGAGAGGGGAGGGGGTGTAAGAATTTGTGACAGGAGGGAGGGGGTTGTCCAGCCATGTGTGACTTCACCGTGTTTTTTAAATTAAATTTAAATTATTTTGTTGATAAAAAATTTTTTTGTTTGAAAGCGTGATGTAACAGAGATTTGTTACAGGGGGGAGTTAAAAATGATCAAAAATAGCGTGACATACTTTATGGACGACCCCTAAAATGATCCTATGCAGAAATTCAATGTTAGTTTTTAACATATCCAGGAGCCATGGCTGCAGCTCCCCATAAAATCAGTGGGAATATTCGGTGTGGTGAACAATATCACTTTCACTTGGAGTCCCAGACTTCAATCTGCATACCTACTGATGTTGGTGGTATGAAGGTCAAGGCCTCAACCCAGTGGCTGGATGCTGCTGGAATAGTTGTAGCCCAAGTTCTAGGTCTGCAGCAGTCCAAGTAAATATTAAAAAGTTTTATTTTTTAAGTTTTATCATTGGTTAAAGATAAAAGTGACCCTACATACAGGCTTTTTTGTTTGATGGTATTAAGTTTAAAACGTTAATTGATATTAAACCAAAAATTTTTTATTTGATGCAAATAAAACAGAAATTTGCACAATATATATATATTATATGTTTATAGATAACATAGGATATAATTGGTTTATATGCCTTAAATGAAACAATCTATTCTCATCACTTTATTTGTCAGGGTTGAAGTTACAACAGAAAGACTAGGTGGGGGATTTGGTGCCAAGATAACCCAAAATTTCCCAGTTTCTGGAATGTGTGCATTAGCTGCTTATATTGTCAACAAGTATGTCATTGTAAAATTTTTAAAATTTTCATTTTTGTCAAGTAACAAATGCTTAATTACAAAGAAAAAAAATAAAATATTAGACAAATTATTATTTATGCTCACTTTTTATTTTATGGTTTATAGTTTAGCATTATAAATATTTCAAAGTAGTATAATACTAACTTACATCAAATACAGATATTTAAAAAAAATTGATAACTCAATTCTTAAATATAACTATCTTCAGTCGAAATTTTCCCAGGTATAATTTTTGTTTACTTTATCCGTTTTTTTTAATACCCAAAGATGATATACAATCATTTTAAGTTTTTGTTAGAAAAATAAAATAAAATGGAAAAGACATTTAAATTTATAAACAATTTTCTAATGAGTTATGTTGATTCAATAATAATTGTTATTTTTTCCTTAGGCCTGTGAAGATGCATTTAGATATCCATACTAATATGAAAATGTTGGGCAAAAGGACATCGAACTATGCTGAGTATCAGGTTCTTGATTGTTTCATTTAGAATGTTATACGTTTAGAGCTCTGCTAGCCTATCGTAGATTATGTAGTAGACATGAAGAGCATTATTGTTTGATAAAATGCCTCTTAATTAAATGTTCTTGAATATTTTGAATTATTCATTTATTTGTTTAGAAAATTATGTTGAATTATTTCTAAGGTGATGAATATCATCACTTTAATTTTAGAGTCGAATTTTGTTTTTAGTATTACAGTTTTGTTTATTGTGTTCAACGTCAGTGGCGTAACTAGTAATTTTATGGTTTGAGGGCCTGGGGGGGCTTAACCTCTTTGGGATCCAGGGGGCTTAATCTCCTTGGGGGCCCCACATACATGGCAGTGGGGTAATATTTAATGTAAAAAAAGTTTTCTGACACTAATTTGGGCCCCCCTAATGTGGGGCCATGGGGGGATTTTCAAATTTGGACCCCTCCTCTCCCAGAGCTATGTCACTGTTCAAGGTTTAATGTAATGATGGCAATGTTAATGAAAAACTGAAGTATGTGTCTCAAACCTGGTAAAGCTTAATATCCTAAATATTTACTTTGATACAGGTGGGATTTGATGACAATGGAAATCTTCTTTCAATTATTGTGACAGCGTATGCTGATAATGGTATCTCAATTTTTGGGAGTGACCCTATCAGGCTGCTCAACTGGATGGACAGTGGTCAGTGGTGTCACTATATTTAAATCTGGTTATGGTGGTAATGGGATATACTTGTTAAAAGGTTAACAGGTTGAAATCTGAGTAATCAGAGTCCATTCAAATGTCAAGATAAAACATTATCAATAATTACACAATTGAAATTTTAAACCTTAAGCCTTAACAAAACTTTATTTACCATTGCTCAGGGTATTAATAGAAATTCGAAAAATATAATCTGTGCATTATAAATTAGTTTAAATAAAACATTTTCAGAAGTAGGCTAAGAAGTTAGCTCAGGGCTAGTTCAACAAGGATATTTTTTTAGGACCATCATACAGGTTCCCAAAATAAACTCTGCCCATAATTTTTCAAAGGGTGACAATAGCCTGTTTTCACAAAATCAAAAATGTCCAGCGCCTGCACTGAGTTAGATAAAAAATTATTGGTAACTAGAATTTAAACAATTAAAAAACTAAATGATTATCTAGTTATTGAATACCATTGTTTCTACTCTTCTTTTAAGTATCATTTCATTATTTATAAAAAAATAATTTTTTGTTTACAGCTTATTACTGTCCCAACTGGCTGTTTACACCTATACCTGTGAGGACTAACAAAGCCGCCACTACATCATGCAGGGCACCAGGTGAGTTGGTGTAGCAGGGCACGAATAAGAATGAATGTGCACTCTCCAGTGCATCAAGGAGAACTAATGTACTCACTTTAGTACACCAGTTGAGAGTTATTGATTTTTACAAGGCAAAAAAAAAAAAAGGAAAAAAAAGACAGTTAGAGCCCAAGGAAAACTCTAATTTCAAAAAAATTACTTTGCACAATTATTCATGCCCAAAACTTGAAATTCATTATTTACAACTGTTTTGTCAGACATGTAAAAATTAATCAGCAAGACAGTGATGTAATAAAAAAGCTTATATATTATTAATTATACATTACACTAAAATCAGAAATAGGGATAGAAACAGTGATTGATAGTGATTGCGAAAGTTTTTGGAGCTGCATGCTCAAAATTGAATTAAAATCTACTTTTTAAGTGCCATAGGTTCGCCATCACTGGTGAAATGATGAAGTATATGTTATTTCTATAGGTTCAACCCCTGCTATATTTATAATGGAAAGCATGGTAGAGCATGTTGCTAAAGCCCTAGGCAAGGATCCTTATGACGTGAGGAAACAAAATCTTTATGAGAAGGGACAGGTGATGACGAAATTTCTGACATTTTCAAACATCTGAAATCATGTTTATGAATTTAAACAATATATGCTTAATGGTAAACTCAATGTAACATCAAATAATAACATTAATATGACTTTAACTCTCATATACACATTATTCAATAATATCCTTAAAATAGTTAATAATAGTGACAAGTAATTTGATTTGAATATCTTGTTGTTTTTCAGAAAACACCATCTGGAATGCCACTGAATTACTGCAACATTCGTGAGATAGCAGATCAGTTTGAAGGTGATATCAATCTGGCCAAACGTAGGCTGGATGTGGCAACATTCAACCAGGTTAATGAAGAAATACAAGCATGTTGGCCTTAAATTAAATTTTAAAGGACCTCTCAAAGTTTTGAAGATGTAAATGTAATTCCCCCATTGTCCATTTATTTCACACAGGCCAACAGATGGAAGAAACGAGGCCTGGCCCTGATGCCCAACAGGTTTGGTATAGGGTGGGGCGGGGACATGTATAACACCCACGTGATCATCTACCATCAGGATGGGAGCGTGCTGGTGGCCCACGGGGGGATAGACATGGGTCAAGGCATAAACACCAAGGTAAATAGCAGAAACTGCACAGCAAGGGCAATTCTATCATTAGTTTGGCTCTTGTAAAATGATAACAGCCCAAAAGTGTTCAAAAAAATTTAAATTAATAAAGTTTATGTATAATATAAATGTTAAGAACTGTAATAACTAATATAAGATAAAAACAAGAATTTTTATTCAGGGATAATTTGTTTGAATTAATAAATACAAGATATGCAAAAGGATTGTGTGATTAAAACAATAAATTAAAGCTTTATTAATGGACTAATGCAAATAAGTTTTGGTTAATACCTTCATCAGTACAATAAATAAACACAAGCATTTAAATTAAATTTTTACTCTATATTACATAACATACCATGGAAAAATTAAATAAGAAGGGATACAATCAGAAACAAAAAGAAGGAAGATGGGCACAAGTACTTAACAAAAATACAGGACAGAAGAAGAAGATGGAGGTTACAGTTAAAAAAGAACACAATCAGAAACTGATTTGACAAATAACATAAAATTTTGAATTTGGTTCAATCCACAAGGAGCCAACATGTCAAGCTCTTTTATTTTTATAAATCTATTTTCAATATAGATCTTATCAAAGGTATTGCTTTCATAGAGTATTTTTAAATAAGTGAAACATCAAAACAAATTTTAACATTTTTTCATCAATCCGATTACAGGTCATTCAAGTTTGTGCCTATGAATTGGGAATTCCCATGGAGAATGTCAGTGTGGCAACATCCTCATCTGTCATCAACGCCAATTCAAAAACCAGTGGAGGTTCTGTAACATCGGAGCTGTGCTGTCTTGTAAGTCATGTTGTTGTTGTTGAGATGTATGATTAGTGTTGGATGCATAGTACATGAATAACTCTATAAAACCAGTGGAGGTTCTGAGCTATTCTGCCATGTAATTGATGTTGTTGAAGTGATGTATGATTATGGGATTTTGTGGGATGTTTGTTACAAGATTAACTAAATAAACCTTTTTATTTCTTTAGTGAAAGTGTAACAACTATTTCAAACCTTATATTTTCAAACTGTATCCTTTTTTGTCCATCTTGATTATCTTGAAGTGACTATGGCAGTAGTAGGCGATGAATATCAAGAATGCATCATTTATTTCAAAGTGTTCCCTTTGTGTGCTAGAAGTATTTTATATATAATTTGTTGGACAATACTCACTATGATCTGTTTAGAAAATTAAAATGGTTTTTGTTGATTTCTCATTAGGTGTACATATTTTTATGCTTTATTAAAAATTAAGATTTGAAGTTAGAACATTATTCAAAATTTTTCTTTAAATAAGCAAGTTTTTCATTTATTACTCTTTATTTTCTATAAAACATTTTCTTAAATAACTCTTTTAAAAAAGTTAGACTATTTTTGATTACGAGAAAGAATTACAAAACAATTATGGGATGGTAATTTTTTGATTTTGAGAGAACAGATTGGAGTATTATCAATTGTTTTGTTGGCTAATTAATTATTTCCAGGGAGTTATCGAGGCTTGCAACATTCTCAAGCACCGCATGGCCCCTGTAAAAGCTAAAATGGTCAACCCCACTTGGAAGGAACTCGTGGCTCAATGTTATCAGGACATGGTTGACCTGACAGCTTCTTACATGTAATATTTCACTGTATTTTAAATTGAAACTTAATTCCTCCAAAATTGTCTCACACCAAAAGCCTATTTCATCTAATTAGGGATTTTTTCAAGATTTAACACATTCTGAAGGAATGAAATACGGCTTTTGTAAATTTCCAATTTACTGGAATCAGCATTGGTGTCAAAAACATTTAAGAAAAATTACACCTTTAAAAAAATCCTCAAGTTTCTTATGTTACTATTAGGAAGTATTTAAAAAACTTATTTAATATAATAAAAATATTTGTAAAAAGTGTGACACCTTTTTTGTTCTCTTTGTCCAGGACCCACCCCAATGATTCCTATCCTAGTCATTACAGCTGTTACAGTATTGCTGCTGTGGAAGCTGAGGTGGACATCTTGACCGGACAGTACCAGCTACGACAAATGGACATGCTGTATGACTGTGGTATCAGGTAGTCACCAGTTCAGTCACAAGAGATTGTCAGGAAATTTTATACACATTTGATGTTTAACAATTTAGCAAAATATAATATTGCATTATTTGTACAGTGGTACCATGCTTAATGAACAGATAGCGCAACGAACAATATGTACAATGAAAATTGCTGCAAACATCTCCGCGACTCCCAGAGTGAACATTGACCTACACAACAAATGCACATTGTGTGCTCGCCTGCGTACCCTTTTGCATGCCTGTATTTGGGACGTGTGTCGTTTGCTTTGGGATTTTGCCTGGAGTGAGCAAAATTGGTTATTCCTTTCAGCTTGTAGTGAACCACCTGCCAAAGGAACGAACGCGTTCACTCATAAAATGGCAAAAAATGTGGCTAGTTTGCCCTGGCCATTCTAAGGAACAGTTGCGGCAAGTTGATTGCTTTTTAAAAAAGTTTCTTGTCTTTTTTGGGTGATTTTTCATCCCAACCCGTCTGTGTCCACTGTTGGAGGTGGAAATTCCAGCTCTGACTCTGACAGCAACTAAAAACTGAACTGAAAATGTGTGTGTGAAACTGTAAATAAGTGTGTCTACTCCTCATTCCAACTCCAAATATCCAACAACACCTAACCCTGCTTGGTTTGTATCTAATAACACTTTACTTGCCCCTGAACACTGCCTGTCCTCTTTTTTTCATATTTTTGTTGAAATTTGTTCTAGCCCGGAACCAATTAATTTATTTCCTATATACGTCTATGGGAAATTAAATTTTGCTTAGTGAACTCCTTGCTCTCACTTAATGAACACACCGCTGAAACAGATGGCGTTCGTTAAGCGAGATACCACTTTACTTAAGTTTTTATTCCCCATAATAAAAGACATTTTGTATCTTAGTAGATGCCAGAATTTTTTATCAAGGTAAACTAATATGTTATGTTATGACCAGAAATATTGTCTGTGCCTTGATATAACAGGTTTAATACAAGACACTTGTTTTGATATTTGAAAAAATTGCTTTTGTAATAGATTTTAAGAAAAACCAAAAAAAAAAAAATGTTACTTTCCTAGCATGAATCCTGAATTGGACATTGGTCAAGCTGAAGGAGCATTTATCATGGGTCTGGGATACTTTCTGCAAGAAGAAATGAAGTACGACCCTACCACGGGCCAGGTCCTAAATGCTGGAACATGGGTGGGTATTTGGGAACGATGGTGGGTTTAATTGGATATGTGAATGGGTGAAAAGGAACTTCTGGTGTGTAAATTGGAATTAGGTGTGTGGAAAGGAACTTCTGGTGTGTATATTGGAATGTGGGTGGGTGAAAAGGAACTTCTGGTGTGTATATTGGAATGTGGGTGGGTGAATAGGAACCTAAAGTGGGTATATTTGAAAATTAGTGGGTAAAAAGGAACATCTGGTAGGTATACTTGATTGTGTTGAGAAAATAGGATCCGCTTATGAGTATATTGGAATGTGGGTGGGTAAATGAAAACCTTGGGTGGGTATATTTGAATTAGGATGGGTTAAGAGGAACCTCTGGTGAGCATAACGTTTGAATCTGCTTGTCTTGGTAACAGATGTGTGAGTTTGTTCATCTTTTAATGTCTCAGATGTTGATGGTGTGATAATCTTCTATTCACTAAGGCTTGTCCTCACTCTGTTTGGTATCTCCATTATTACTTTTTTGCACAGGCTATTTCATGAAATAATAATTAAATGTTTTCTTGGTATTTCAGGATTATAAACCTCCAATGCCAAAGGATTTACCCATGAACTTCAACTTCAAGTTTCTTAGAAATGCACCCAATCCACTGGGGGTACTGCGGTCCAAGGGTAGGTAAATCCAGCACCAACTTAACTTTGACTTCTATTACTAGCTCCATATTATAATTCTTTGAGTATATATTCTACTTAATTTATATATATTATTTGTAAAGTAATCTCTAGAGACTAAATCTGACTATAAAATATAAACATTCCCTATTGGAATGGTTCTAAGCAAAATAGTTTTATAGAAAAAACCATTCCATCCCCTCCTCCCAATCCCCTTTGAAAGAAATAAAAATGCAAACAAAGAACAAACTTTTATCAATCATGCAGGTTTATGAAAATCAATTTAAACACAATAGGTGAAAACACTACTTCCTCTGTTAATACTAATCTTTATATAACCCAAACAATAATGTCTAAAACTTACTTATTTATGCCATCTGCTTATGCATAAATCTGTCCAAAACACCCAAAATTAAATGTTGAGATTCTAGTCACAACCTGATTGCATCGTCTTCTTCCAGCTGTTAGTGAGCCACCCTTAACATTAGCTGCCGCTGCCGTCATGGCCATCAAACATGCCGTTGAGGCTGCCAGGGCAGAAATAGGTCAAGACACTTTCTTCGTCCTGGGTAAGTTTTGATACTTAATCAAAACAACAGACTAATTATTGCATGATTACGAAATTAAGTCAAGTAAACTATTCATTGGTACCAGGAGACCTAGGAGTTTGTTGGAATGTTCATCTCTCTTTTATCTAAGGCAGAAAACAGTTTTGAATATGTTTTTATATATATAGTCTTATTGCATTGAAAAGGTGCATGAGTTAGTTTTAATTACTTCCTCTTTAGTACAGGTGTAATTTGTTTGCTAAGCATTCTAGAAGTTTAATAGCATGCCATACATTTCTAAAGTTCCAAATAAATCAAGAATTTTCTTTATTTTTTTTGTCCAATGTCAATAGCATAAATTTGGGTTGCACTCTTGTTGACAGCTATTATTATTTATTGTGTAGCGGTTGTAATGAAGTTGAGGCATTTTCTGCATCCTGTATTTTTTATTGCATGTAAACCTGCTTGTTACAGTTTGTATTTACAAGTACTCAAACTGCAAACATCAATTTGTGTATAGTTTATTCAAGTGACTCTTACTCCTACGCTATAATTAAATATATTTGAAACAAATGCATCTCAGTTAATCAGTTTGGCTTGTCAAACTTTCATATCTGAACTTTTGTGAGTTTGATTGTCAAAGTAAATATTCTTTCATGGATACAAATACTTTGAAGTATCTTTTGTATCAATTATTAGAATATACCTAAAGCTAATAAACATTAAGATTCAGGAAGAGTTTAGAAACTAAAATAAAGAAAGAAAAAGGCGTTTAAAGGGCAATCAAAAGAAAAAATGCCCCAAACTTTTCCACTGCAGTTAATTTAACATTTTATTTTTTTAAATTTTAAACCTTTTATTATTTTGTTTTGTCTCCGTGTTTTAAATGTTTTCAACTCTATTTTTTCTAGATGCCCCAGCCACACCAGACAAAGTGCAGACCCTTTGTTTGAATGCAATCGAGAATTTCACATTTGGAAATTAAATGATTCCCCAAGGGACTTGCAACTGACATTTTATCATAAAATCCTTCATGATTTTTTTTACTAAACCTTGTTTGTAATCACACAATTATATGCCCAATCTAAATTCTGTCAAATTCTAAACCTTGTTTGTAATCACACAATTATATGCCCAACTTAAATCATGTCAAATGCTAAATGGCTATCAAAGAAACTTAATATTCCCAGCCAGTTTTAATTTTATTGTTAGCTTTTTTAAACACACAAACTTAGATTAAAATATATATTAATTTTGCATTTGTGGCGTCATGTTACGCTCGCAAGTTCCCATTTTTATATAGCAAGTTTTTCTACCCAGCCTTAATGCTGTCCCACCCCACTTGTATCTATATAAGGATTATAATTAACATGTACATATATCTGTGATTAAAATTAAAATGACATATTTACTTTTACCAAAGGGAGATAACTAGTGCAATAATTTCTATTTTACTTCACTTTTAAATTTATTGTCAAGTTTTAGATTGATCAAAGTGTTGTATTTCTCTTAAAATATTAAAAAATTAGCCTTATTTCATTTACATACTCATTTACGTACATAAGGTCTTTTAATATTGATTTTGAACCACTTTGGTAGATGTGAGGTGAGTTTTAATAATTGGTCCAAATAATAAACTTTTTGCTTTTTTAAAATATCCCTATAATTTAGTAGACATTTATGTAATATCGTAAAGAAAAATTACTTCTCCATTAGTCTGATGAAAGTATGTGTCACAAAGATTTCTTAGCCTTGTTTGCCATATTAATGCCAAAGAAAAGAATTACAAAGTGTTCATAGTATTTCTAATATTCTTATTCTTTTTTATACAGACGCTCCTTCTATGCAGAAGATAATTGCGTCCACAGACCATGAGAGATGATCTGTTGGCAACTGATGCAGCGGTCACAGGCCACGGCTATAGGGGTTCCACGCATTACCCCAGCCGCCTAACTATTGTCTAGTTAGGTACCCATTCGGAGCTGGGTGACTCGGGGACTCCTCAGGCCACGAGAACGGATCCTCACCTTCGTGTGGATTCGAACCCGTGACCATCGGTATGACAGTCGAGAGCGCTACCTCTCGACCACCACATCCCACATCCCATTAATAGCTGTAATGTCCAGAAAAGTTGAAGAAACTAAGTGGCTTTAAAAAAATAAAAGATTTGATAAAAGATTTGATTTTATACAAGTATTGCATGATATACATATATTTTATTTAAATACATTTATAACACAGGTTTTTAAAAAAAAAATAATGCCAACCTTTTGTCATTCCCAACATCTAATTATTAAATTACCTTCTTTCTCTTGTTTTCAAATAAAGAAGAGTTGAAAATTCCACATTTGCAGAGATATGTAGAGAAAATGAAACTAACTTGAAAGGCAAGCATCATAATATTTGAATGCATTGATAATTATATGTGTGTTATTTATTTCTTTTATAAGAAGTGCTGTTTGCCCAGTGCCTTACTGGGGATCATCACTATGTGAATTATCAAATTTATTATTATTATTATAAATGATATATAACCACATCAGAATTTTGGAAGCATTTTCTTACTGAGCATTCTGAGGAATTATTCCACAAATATAAAAATTTATTTTGTTATTTATCAGGATGCCGGCTACATTAAGGGAACAAAAGAATGAATTTCATTTTCATGTAAATGAGTTTCTTCTTCCTTCAGCTCATGGTAACTTTGGAGTTTGTTTTCAAGGGATGGAGATGCTAGTAATTTCATCTATCAAATTTTCAATAAAATCACAAAATACAAACAGAAATTGTGTGCTTAAAACAAAAAAATTAAAGCTTTTATAAACGGACTAATACAGAACTAGTATTAGACACTTCATGAGTACAAACAATTGACACCACAAGTATTTATTTTTAAAAAATCATATAATACATAACATAACCTGAAAAAAGAATCGCTTTCAATTTTTTTTAATTAAAAAAAGCTTTATTCCAATACTTTTCAAGTTAGCATTTGATGCCGTATGTAATAATAATACTTCTTTGATCTCAAGTTCATAGGTTTAACAAGTGAACTGTTTACTCTTGTCAATTTTGAATATTCTCCAGCAATAAATCTTGCTGCTCTTTTTATTTTTATCATATTTTGTATGTCTTCTACGATTAAGTCCATAAGTGCATTCAGCTCGGGCACAACTGATTATAATCATGCGTTTTACAATGGCATAGATCAAGTTTATTTGAAATAAGTTATTATTGTATTTTGGCACGTGCATCTAGGGCGATATAACTTATGTAACTGTTAGTTTTAGTTTCAAATAAAAGTGCATGTTGGCCTAAAAAGGACTGGAAGCATGTTTATCAGTGGTGAGATCACTATAAATGTGTCCATAAAATGTGTCAGAAATCATTAAAGACACTTATTAACACAGAGAAGATGTGAGCAGAATTGTTCCTCTAAAATTAACATTGTTGATTTAATTTATAACTACTTGAATGGCAGAGGCTCCATCATAAAAATAAATAAAAACAGAAAATAAAATCCGGCTAAATGTAAGTGTCTGAGTATGTATTTTGAATGACGTTTTATTGAAAACAAAACCACTGATAATCGTTTCAAAATTTTGTTGGGCATTTTTAACATAAAGTTAACAATGCCAAAAGATTAAAGCCATTCTAGCACAAATGATATAAAAGATTACAGTCCACACTTTTTATTCTTCAAATCATGAGTTTCCAGACTATGGGTCGCGGGGCGGAGAAAAAGAAAAAAAAAAAAAAGGGGTGTGTGATTCTGACTTGTTCCCAAGTTATACATTAAAGTATAAAATAATAACCATCATGCTATTCTATTCTAGTTGACATGTTTTGAGCTGAAGGGTAAAATTAATAATTACTGGAAGCTGTGGCATCGCTGCGGGGGGGGGGGGCGCCCTGGGGGACACCATTAAGGGGGTGACACCAAAGTCTAAAATTTTGCTGTGTTCATTTTATGTCAGAAAAAAAAACAAGACACATTTTCTTCATCTAGAAAGAAATACAATGAAAATACGTTAAAAGCGAAAAAATTAACTAAAAATTATCAATTAACTTACAATAATAAAACACTCCAAAAACACAGACTAAATAAAACAAATTGTGAAAAAAAAGAAACAGCCGTACCAGGGAAATAGTCCAAAACGCTGGTTATAAAAGAAGCGGTGTGTTATGTTTTTAAAGATACCAAGCAAACTGAGCTTTGACGTATTAACATCGTGGACAAATGCCACCCCTTCCCTCCACCACAGAAGGGTGGCGGCGTAATGACTTTTCTGTTTTAAAAAAAAAGGGGGGGGGGGAGGTGGTTTCTTTGTTGTTGTTATTTTTAGAGAAAAATTATGAATTTAATGTCTTTGAGTTCATGTTTTGTTTTGTTAAAAAATTTTTTTTATAAATGTCCAGAATGTAGCACCCATCTCTCACACACAGCAAAAAGACTTTAGCAATGTCATTCAATTCATTTATTCGTCTATCGATAATACAAGACAAATTTAAAAGACTCCCTTTCAAATATTACAAAAATATTTGACATTGGTTTCTAGCCTTGGAGCAGAACAAAGATTTTGATATCACTTGCCGACAACTTACAAAAAAGACCTTGATGTCACGAACAAGCCAGTGTGATATTTTAATCTACACAACGGGAGTCGTGTTGGGGGTGACAGTGTGGTGATAGGAGTGTTTTGAAATAACAACTCAGTATGTCCTGGACACCTAGAGCAGGATATTTTTAGACAACACTGAAGTCAGATGGCTTTCACGCCACTTTGATTTACAAACATCGTTGAAAGTTACATACAAGACCTGATGGAAAACTGTGAAGAGCAGGCACGTTTGTGTTATGACCCAGTCAATAACTATTGTTCAAAGAAGCGCAGAGACCCACAGTTTCGGACTGTTCCTTAGTGTCATTCATGAAGTATTTAAAGAACTTGCCAAATTAAGGCAAAATCTAATGACTAGGAAGCCATACCAGTATGTAAAAAGGAAGGATCAATAACCTAAGAGGACATCACCTTGGAGAAAATGTTCATTGGTCTGCAGAGGTTGCTAATTGATACTTCAGTGATTATTTGAGTTGTAAGCGTTAGTCGACACGTCAAATTCTAATTTTGAAGAAGCAAACTGTGTGCCCTAGTTTCTAAATACAAAGTACCGATTTTCTTAAAAGCTATGAAGACATTGTGGAGGAATTTATGGATCAGTATCGTAATTTAAGATTTGTGCTCGAAGAAAAAAATAAAATGTGAGTTGATTCAGACTTTCGATGAGGTGGTTCGGTTTCTCATGACTGAAGAATAATTCAGCGACATTGCCATCCTGTTGGATATTTGTGTCACGTTTCTTGCATCGAGCGCTGATTGTGAACGTGGATTTAGCCTAATGAATTCTAGAAAATTATAATCTAGAAATATGTTGTAAGAGTTACATGTAGACTTGCTTATGAGGATTAAATCTTGTCAGAATGACGGACATCAAATCAACCTTGACAAAGTCTATAAATATGGAACTTGTGGACAGACAGACACCAGGGTGCCCCACAATAGATTAGCGGCATATGGGTATGTTGGCATTTGGTTACTTGATGAACATATAAATGTATATTTATGTTCAGTGGAACAGAAGTATAGTACAGTATACACTCATAATTATTGTTTATTTATTTATATATTTTTTCATTTAAACAATTTTTTTTTCGCTTAAAGTCGTTTATATCGATCAAATTAATGCATGTATTTTTGTGAGATGCCAAAATTTTTGGACACTAAAAATGTTAAACTGTTAAAACTTTGCACACGAGTTGTTTTTTAATTAGCACAACAACCGGCAAACCTTAGAGAGAACATTAATCCCCACTTAGCTGTTTTGTGCTTACAAACGCGGGCCCCTAATATTACACGTTATTCCGTATTTTCAAAAAAATATTTTTCATGGGGTAAGGAATTGTTTTCTATATTTGAAATACTTTGTATGTCATTAACTGCTTTTATGTTTCGGATGCGTGGTCGAAAGAATACGCTTTGTTGTTATTGTAGGGCGTGGAAGATGTTTAAGAGTTAGTCTGGATATTTACGCTACTTTGGTTATTTACACATCTCTCTCCCCCCCTCTCTCTCTCAGTGGCGTAGCTGGGGGCGGGCGGAGGGGGCGGTCCGCCCCGGGCGGCTCTCATCTAAAGGGCGGCATTTTTGGGCATTAATTTGAAAAATAGAGCCATTTCCGACAACAGCCCTTTTTCTTTTGAAGGGAGAAAGAAGATGAAACAAAAATACTCTTAATTTCGAATCTTAATTAGGGGATTCACGCAACATCTGTATAATTACATAGTGGTAGTTATAAATAACGCAAACCCGTTCAAAAATTAAAAATCGCTCAAAAAAGGAATCGGTTTGTTTGGAAAATTAAGCGGTTTGAGTCACAAATGGCGCTATTATAAGAAAACTGCACAAAAAAAAGCACATCACTGCTGGGCCTAATAATATGTACTATTAATATCACCACGACAGTATTTGTGTGGAATTGTCGACATTTGCAAAATGATGCGCTAACAAGTACCTACATGACATGGTGGTTCAAATATTGTGTTTAAATTGCAAGTAGTAATTTACATTACTGTTTCAGTTTTAGAAAATTATTTTAAGGTAACTTACTAAAAATTAAATGTTTTTTGTTTTTATTGCGTTAAAGTAGAACACATAATTTGTGTTTTTCATTAAAATATTGTTATTCATTAAAATGATACGTCTATCCAATTAAAGCAATGCGTAAATAATTTAAATTTTTATATTTTATGGAAAATTATTAAGATTTAGCGCAAGAACATGAAAATATTCAAATTTATCCGCTAATAAACATCACTATAACATAAATAATTTCGAAAACGACATATTTCAAAAATTTTATACGTGTTGGAAAAAATTTATACCTGAAGAAGTAACTAGTAAAACGAGATCAGATGCTGGAACTTTACACAGTTCAATGCAATATTTTTCTTTTCTATAGTATCTCAATTTGTGGGAACACATTTTCTTTAAAATAAATAAGGCCAACCCACTTCATGGAACAAAGTTATGTGCTGTTATAGATTATAGGGAGTTGGAGACATCAACAGTACGCCGTGCTGGAAGGAGAATAAGTATGAGTGGAGAAAATTCAAGAGACGGGGTTCTATCTTTAGAGAAAGTCGTACAACGAGAGATGTTTTCATCCATAGATGCCATTATAAAAGAAAGTAATAGAACCAACTGATGAGTTGCATGTCCTTGCAAGAAAATAATCGTGTATAATACCATCATGTAATCTACTAAATGAAATTTTTTACCATCAAATAAATGTCTTTATTACCATTNCCGCATAGATGCATGGCAGTGGCCTAAGACCAGCCAACGCTTTACCTACACTACAAGAAGAGGCATTATGTTAGAAAAACAGGGGGGGATGTCCCCTCGATCTATTAAAATATATTAAATAGTATAGATTCTTTACCCAACATTATAATTTTGCTAAGAATGTTTTCAACAATTACTATCATTGTATCTAGTTGTGAAAGGAGCTTCTCCAAACTGCAGTTGATAAAAAAATTAGACCCTATCTTCGTTCCACATTGAATTATTTAAGACTACAAAATCTTGCAATATTGACTAAAGATAGAACAAGATATTACAAATAATTTAAATTTTGATAATATAATACACGACTTCTCTATTATGAAAGTTAGGTAAGTAAATGTATAAATATGTTTACATACTAATGTATACAATTTCTATGTTTATAAAAGAAATCATATATTTATAAATACAAAATAAAAGCATATTAATTGTTAATAATTTTCGGTGTAAATTTGGAATATGTTTTTGTCTCATTTGGGAGGTTGGGGGGCCTGCGACCTCAATAAATTTCTTGTGGCCTTTAATAAAAGCATCTTATATTTTTAAAAATGAGTACTTATAGATATATCATCTTATTCGGCCTATTTTATTAATGCTTACATAAATATGGTATGGAATGGTTAACATGTTCCACACCTTTTACTTTTACAATGTACTTCCTTTCAATTACAATTATTTATTAATGTTTATTAATTTATAAAAAACATCATACGATTGACTTAAGTGGCCATCCTCAAATGACGTGTCGCGATTTTGGCTGAAAATTTAACCCCAGCTCCCCCCTGGTCACACGTCGTGACAAAAACTTGGACCCCTTTCTTCAATGTGACATTACAAAGCCCCCCCCCCCATAAAAGCCGTATTTTCTATTTGAAAATCAGCATGTCTCCAATTTTTTTTTTTTGGTCAGTTAAATACTTTTTAGTGTAAGGCTGCACTCTAATATCTTAACACGTGTAAGACCATGTAAAACGTTATTAAATTAAGTTTCGGTAATCATATATTTAAGTGGAACTTTTATTTAAATTTGCGCGTTTTTATTTGACTTCAAATGTGTGACACCCTCTCCCCCCCCCCCACATGTATGACGTCATTTATGGACACCCCTAAAAGGGCGGCAAATTGGAGTCCGCCCCGGGCGGCAAAAGCTCTAGCTACGCCACTGCTCTCTCTCTCTCTCTCTCTCTCTCTCTCTCTCTCTCTCTACTGTTTTATCTTTTAAAAAAAATTTCATGTGATAAGGAATTGTTTTCTCTTTTAAACATAATTCTTTAGAGGGGAGCGAGAGGTGCTGATCTCACCGGGTGACCAAAAAAATAAATAAATAAAAATAAAGTAAAATTATTTATGTTCCCTTTATTTGGCACTGGAAGACTGGGAGGAGTTCTATGGATTAGGAGCCGCGCATAAATGACGTCGTGTGCCTAGGGGGGAGGGTGACACGCATCTGTGACGATGTGTGACTAGAGGGTGGGCTGTGTTTTAAAAAAGTGAAATCACCTCAAAGCGCGAAACTATAAATAAATAAATAATTTGCCACATGATAATTTTCATTTAGAAGATACGGGGTATTTTTTTTTGAGTGCGGGGTGTCAAAGCTTTGTGAAGTCATATCGAAAAAATGGTTGGGTGTCTAAGTTTTTGTGACAAAGTATGACGCGGGGCGGCAACGTCGCGTGACGTCATTTATGGACGCCCCCTTAAGTCGTGAAGGGGTGACACCATGAGCTACCGCCCCGGGTGACACCAACCCTAGCGACGTCTCTGACTGGAAGTGCAAGAGAAACATGACCGTTTGGTATGATTTAACTTCAAGGACAAAGCTTGGTTTAAAAGAGAAACATATCTAGCTACACAAGTGGTGGAAAAAAAAATCTTTGTTATGCTTGAGAAAAGTTCCAGTGTGGTAGATGAATTTAAAGTTGAAAAAAAAGATAATTTGAAACATCATCTAATAGTAGTACATTGTACTACACGGACCCGGGTCTGAATAGCCTCAGCCTTGTTGAAAAGCCGCTTAGTTGTGTACCTAAGGTAGTGGGGTGCGTATTGTAGCGTTGTACTTATTCTGTCAGCCTTGACCTATTTAAACACGAATAGGGCTGTCGTCCAAACTGGAAAAATAATAATTTAATGGATGTTTTCTATTGGTTTAAAGTTACAGTTTAAAATAAAAATGTGAATTTTACACATCCATTGTGTGAATTGAATGAAAGTTTGAGGATTACATTGCAAAATTGGAGTTCGTTTAAAATGGCCACATTGTCAGGATTAGGAAACAATTTCCATCCAAGCTCCCCTCCCCCGCCCCACCGACCCAAATATGTTGTTTTTTTCAATGAACCCAGAGGCCGCAATTTAAGAATTAAGAAAAAAAGTAGTTGAAGAAATACCTCATAACTTATGAAGCAGTAGAATCTATTTCGTCATTTAAAAAAAAAACAACTAAATATATACTGGTATCATGACATGGCCCTTAAGTGGCATACATTTTTTCTTTTGTTCCCTTAATTATACTTAATGTAAGTATACTAAACGAAAATTTCAAATTAGAGCTACAATTACTTTATTTAGTTAATGCCCTGATTTTAATTTCAGCTACATTTGAACGATAATTAATTAATTTTTTTTAAAAAACAACACAACTTTATATGTCACAAGCAAAATAACAAATTTTATGCGCACCCCACTTCCCTAACAGAGAAATATTTATAACAGTATTTTGACGAATGTTAATGAAATTTAGAGGTGAGAGCAGTGGCCCCCGGGCGCCCATGGACATGAAGCAGATTTGTTCATCACAGACTACAGACCAATGAGAGCTCGTAGATGTCTGGCAATTAATGTAGGGCTATTTTGTTGTGCTCATCTCGTTAGAGGTCTTGATCGGTGTAACGATAAAGTCGTATGGCGGTAGCAAAGGTTCATTGGCCAGCCTTAGGGTTTTAGTCAAACGACTGTTAACAACTCTTAACTATTCAATTATGATATTAAAGTCAAACGACTGTTAACAATTCTTAACTATTCGGCCTGTTTTATGAAAAAAGGTGCGTTAAAAATGTAGTATTGTTTTGTTTTACTTTGCGTTTATTGCTTTTGTCGTTTCAACCCCTGTGTAGAAGTCGATGAAGCCTGTTTTAAGATTAATGCTCGGGGAGCCATGATGTACAATCACATGAAAATGAAGTGGATACTTTTATGTGATAATAATTTTTTTGGTCATCGATTGTTAATGTTATCGGAATAATAAACCATTTATATATATAAATAAATCTAAAAATGTATTATAACTTTATTTGTATACACATTAAGATTGAATAATGACATCAGCCTATACCAAGCAACATGGCAGGATTTTCTGCAGGTTCTTATAAGAACGTAAGATGTAATTATCCTGTGTAATGTATCAAAATGTGAAATCTCTGTTAACCGAAAATTCGACAACCGGTAAAACGGAAACGACATTCAACAGTCATGGCACATTTCCGTCTACGCGGTTACCTAACCTACCTTAGTTTAGCCTTCAGTAGTATATTAATGTGAAACCGGTTGGTTGGTTTTATTGTATCTTTATGTAACGCACCGAACACTGATGCAAGGAGCGTACCTATGTCAGATTGATCAACGGTTGACTAAATTCATTGCATTGCCCCCAAGAACACGTGCACTTGGTGCCCTGCTACGACTAGGACACTACACAGGTAAGCTATAGTGTTTAATTATGATATTGGATTTTAAAGAAAAAGAAGAAGAAAAGCAACACACAACTTGTACATTTGATACATGTAAGTGTACGATTTTTATTATCATTCATTTTGCGATGTTATTTGTTCTGATATAAGGTGGAAGAAATTCATCTGGCACTTATATATTTGAAATATAGCATAGTGCGTAAAACTATCCGTGTTTATTTAATTTTTCTGCTTTCAAGTTGAGGTTAAGGTGCGGAGCCTAATATTTAAATACTCTGACTGGGAGTTGAATAAATAGGTCAAAATCTGGGACAGCTCTAACACACGGAATCAATAAAAAGTATTAGATCTATGCGTTATTGATACATTATTTCTTTTAAAAATACATACTGAGTTTTACTTGAGCTATTTTTAACATTTGTATTGATTATAATATATTCTTAGCATTATTTTTTGATTTATTTTTAAAAAATGTTTCGTTCACATTCAATTCGAATAATTAAGCTTCATAAACCACTCATCAAAAGAGTTCTTCTTTGTCTCATTTATTTGATGCGGTAAGGTCGTTATTGATAATTGATAGAGATTCATCACAAATAATATTTCTTTAAAACTCAACACACTTCATTATACAATGCCTTGGGGGAAAGTTCGCAATTCCTATCTGAAGACTTTAACTCCAGGATAACACGAAAGAAAGGAAATTGTAGGAATGGGTTTGGGTTTCAAAAGGGAGGGGTGTTGGTATTCAGCTATCACACACTTAGAACTGGGCCTCAGAGTAACCAGGGTGAAACATTTCCACACACACAGAGGAACGAACAGCTAGACCAACTGTGAACTAATTCTTGTCGGCTGTTAGCAGACTATTAAAGTAAAATGTATGGACAAATAAATGACACTAAAAATATAAAAAAGAAAGAAAAAAAAACAACTCATAAAATGTTTTAAAAGAAAAATTAATAAAATAATATTTCTTTTTTTAAAATGACATCAAGAAAAAAAACCAATACAAAAACAACAAAATTTGGTTAGAAATAAAAACAGTTTTGTGAATGTAATGTCGGTAAAAAAATCTAGGACGCAATAATCTTCTGTATTGAAGGAGCTTCTGTAAGGAATGAGATGTAAAAGATAAGACATAAACCATGAATAAGAGTGGGACGCAAAAATCTTCTAAATAGAAGGAGTATGTGTAAGGTATAAGATATACATGTATAAGAAGATGTTATAATTTTTTTCAGAAACCCCCGCCCTTCCCCCCTTTGAAAAAAAAATCAATTGTTTTGAAGCATACAAAGTAAAATTCTTCACTAAAATAATTGTAATGATCACGAATGAATGTAACTTTTATGAAACTGTTTCACTTGGCTGCAGCTTTGGAAATCCCTGAGGTGGCGTCATAGGGACATCATTGTACCTATTCAGCCCCCTTCTCGTGTAGTGGGAAAGAGAGAGTGTGTGTGGAAGGGTTAAATGCCAAGTTTCCTAAACCGCCTTTAACCTCTTGTTTAAGTCGTGCCAATCAGGGCCGGCTTTAGGGAATTGGAGGCCCTAGGCGAAGTGAATGTATTGGCCCTAAATGTAATAGAAAAATATTTAAAAAATGAATATGGAAAGATTCTTGTGCGAGGCCCCCATTAATGATGAGACTAATTGGAGGCCTGCCTAGTTGGCCTATGCCTAAAGCCGACTCTGCGCCAATGTTGGTATGTGGATCTCTGTTTATAGTCATCTCTCAATGTTTTATGCATTTTAAGTTTGATTGGGCACATTGTATTTGTGACTTTAAATTGACCCATTAACACTTTGCTTTGATACAAACACTCTGATAGACATAGGGATAAAACAACAATTTTGTGTAATGAAATTATTGTTATTGCAATTGACATTGCTCCAGAAATTAAATATATTTATATGCACTTTCTATTATAGAACTAGAACCCATTTCCCTCATGCAAGAATGTGTCAAATAAATAGTTGGCACAGGTGAAGATCAAATGATAGCGATATTATGTTGACTGGATCTCCGCCAACTGCTTTTCCACTTCACGGTCCACAAGTGTCAGTACTATAACACATGATTTAAAATAAAACGCTCGTTGCGTTGTTGCGACTGTTCTACTTTGATATGACTTCTGCTTTTATATAAAAAAGTCAAAATGAACGTTTTCTGAGGAGCTATTTATCATCAACATTATTATCATCATTTGTTCAAATGGAACACGGGGCATTAGGGGCCTTAGTCAAATAAATCCTTTTACTTGACGCGGTCTATTGTCAGAGTTCCCAACTCTTTCCAGTTCTTTCCTATTCTCACTCATCCAATACACTGAGTCTCCGTGTCTTATTGGGTCTTATTCTCTGCCATTAGCCCCTTGTGTTCCATTCTAGTTATATCCTTGCTTTATTGTTGTCTTTTCTGAGGATGTGTCTTATCCATCTCTATGGATGATTTTTGTTGTTTTCTTTCATATAAAAATATGTAAAGGTGACGTTTTAGCAAGGAACCCATTAAAATCCACGACTTAGAGAGAAAAAAAACACAGTTAAAACTAGATCCTCAAAAACCTAATCCCTATGTCATATTAACAAGTCATAAGTCATATCCCCATCTTTCCAGCAATGATGCCGACAATCCTTTTCGTTGTAAGGCAATGTTGTTACTCATGTCGGGAGATGTCGGTCATTATTGAGGATAATGTGTAACTTAATTTAGCTATATGTGTGTTCATAAAATTGTGTTTCCTCATATTTGTCATATGGACCTTTTGCGACGCGTTCTTCTTAGGAATAATAATAATAATAATAAAATGATAATTTATATAGCGCTGTATCCCAGACAGGAGCCAGGCTCACAGCGTTTTACATGGAGATAACACTACATATATTAATTAAATAAAAATTCATATCATACTAACTACATAAATGACAATACGTTATACATCAGCTACGTTAATCATTAGAAGAAATGTTGTTTCATTAATTTTCAAAATAAAGTTTGAAAAGATGTGTTTTAAGTGCAGTTTTATATGAGAGATGGCGTCTCATCTCTTATCTATACGACGGTCCCTTTATAGAGAAGATTATTGTGCCCACATGCCCTGTCTGTCTGTTGGCAAGTGACGCAGCGTTCACGGCCATGCGTTATTCAGCCGACTTTATTTCCCTTAGGTACCCACTCGGAGCTGGGTGGATCCAGGGAACTAATCCCTGCCATCCCGGAGATTTGAGCCCGTGACCATCGATATGCCAGTCTAGCGCGCACGCTACTCGACTACCGTGCTTAAGAATACTCGTATTACACGTTTCTGAGACTCACAGAGAATCTAATCTTGCAAGCGTTTTGGCTCCTTAGACGAGTGTTAATTATTGCGCTGTGCGTAGACCAAAGAGCAACCGTGTTGAACTTTTTAAGTCACCCAAGATCACAAAACTTAAACTTAGTTGTTGCTAGAGATAACGGATTTAAGATAAATTTCTTTCAATAGGAAAAGACAGGGAGTCTGTACAACTCGCACCTCTGGGGGAGTCGGAGGACAGAGAAAGATTATGTGAGTGGTTTGGGTTGGAGGAAACTTATGGGGAAAAGGTGAATATAAAGATTACGTTGAAAAGAGTCACGATTTTAATATAAAAAAATTTCTATAATAACGGAAACACAAAATTAGACACATTAATTGTAAAAAAGAAAAAAAAGAGTTTAAAATATATCTATAGAGTATTTATAACCATTTATTTATACACTATCATTATTCCTATATATTCAAGTCGAACCCTTCGCTGTATATAATGTTCAAATCTGTTTCTATAATTGTCTTGTACTCGGCCCACCCCTAATGTTTTATTTAATTAGAATTTGTAAAATTCATCTAAAATTAATGTTGACTTAAAACAACACTTTTAAAATTGAATTTAACAAAACTCAACAACTGTCGAGTTACATTTAATCTAAATTGCGATATTTTCAACCACTATACATTTTGTGTATGTTCGACATTATTCATTCTGTTGTCACAGCCCACAGCCACAGCTAAAGTTTAGATATCTCAAGAAGTGAGACCTTATTAGACCAGGGAATAAAATGTCTTGGCTTCTACTGACTTATCTGCTCGGGATGACACTGGCAGTACGAGGTAAATATTGGTGATCTGAGGTAAATATTGGTGAACTGAGGTAAATATTGGTGAACTGGGGTATATATTGGTGAACTGGGGTAACTATTGGTGATCTGAGGTAAATATTGGTGATATGAGGTAAATATTGGTGATTTGAGGTAAATTTTGGTGAAATGAGGTAAATATTGGTGATATGAGGTAAATATTGGTGATATGAGGTAACTATTGGTCATCTGAGGTAACTATTGGTGACCTGAGGTAAATATTGGTGAAGTGAGGTAAATATTGGTGAACTGGAGTAACTATTGGTGATCTGAAGTAAATATTGGTGATCTGAGGCAATTGTTGGTAAACTGGGGTAAATATTGGTGATCTGAGATAAATATTGGTAACTGAGGTAAATGTTGGTGAACTGGGATTAATATTAATGAAATGAGGTAACTATTGGTCAACTGGGTAAATATTGGTGAAGTATAATATTTAAACTGGGTACGAGTGACCATGCCAGAATGTAACAAAATGGGGTACGAGTGATCATGCCAGAAAGTAACAAAACGGGGTACGAGTGACCCTGCCAGAAGGTAACAAACGGGGTACGAGTGACCCTGCCAGAAGGTAACAAAACGGGGTACGAGTGACCCTGCCAGATCGTAACAAAATGGGGTACGAGTGACCCTGCCAGAAGGTAACAAAACGGGGTACGAGTGACCCAGGCAGAACGTAACAAAACGGGGTACGAGTGACCCTGCCAGAAGGTAACTAAACGGGGTACGAGTGACCCTGCCAGAACTTAACAAAACAGGGTACGAGTGACCCTGCCAGAAGGTAACAAAACGGGGTACGAGTGACCCTGCCAGAACGTAACAAAACGGGGTACGAGTGACCCTGCCAGAACGTAACAAAACGGGGTACGAGTGACCCTGCCAGAACGTAACAAAATGGGGTACGAGTGATCATGCCAGAACGTAACAAAACGGGGTACGAGTGACCCTGCCAGAACGTAACAAAACGGGGTACGAGTTACCCTGACAGAACGTAAGAAAATGGCGTACGAATGACCCTGCCAGAACGTAACAAAACGGGGTACGAGTGACCCTGTCAGAACGTAACAAAACGGGGTACGAGTGACCCTGCCAGAACGTAACAAAACGGGGTACGAGTGACCCTGCCAGAACGTAACAAAACGGGGTACGATTGACCCTTCCAGAACGTAACAAAACGGGGTACGAGTTACCCTGACAGAACGTAACAAAACGGGGTACGAGTGATCCTGCCAGAACGTAACAAAACGGGGTACGAGTGACCCTGCCACAACGTAACAAAACGGGGTACGAGTGGCCCTGCCAGAACGTAACAAAACGGGGTACGAGTGACCCTGACAGAACGTAACAAAACGGGGTACGAGTGACCCTGACAGATCGTAACAAAACGGGGTACGAGTGACCCTGCCCGAACGTAACAAAACGGTGTACGAGTGACCCTGACAGAACGTAACAAAACAGGGTACGAGTGATCCTTCCAGAACGTAACAAAATGGGGTACGAGTGACCCTGCCAGAAGGTAACAAAACGGGGTACGAGTGACCCTGCCAGAAGGTAACAAAACGTTGTACGAGTGACCCTGCCAGAAGGTAACAAAACGGCGTACGAGTGACCCTGCCAGAACGTAACAAAACGGGGTACGAGTGACCCTGCCAGAAGGTAACAAAACGGGCTACGAGTAACCCTGCCAGAACGTAACAAAACGGGGTACGAGTGACCTGCCAGAACGTAACAAAACGGGGTACGAGTGACCCTGCCAGATCGTAACAAAACGTGGTACGAGTGACCCTGCCAGAACGTCACAAAACGGGGTACGAGTGACCCTGCCAGAATGTAACAAAACGGGGTACGAGTGACCTTGCCAGAACGTAACAAAACGGGGTACGAGTGACCCTGACAGAACGTAACAAAACGGGGTACGAGTGACCCTGACAGAAGGTAACAAAACGGGGTACGAGTGACCCTTCAAGAACGTAACAAAACGGGGTACGAGTGATCATGCCAGAACGTAACAAAACGGGGTACGAGTGATCCTGCCAGAACGTAAGAAAACGGGGTACGAGTGACCCTGCCAGAACGTAACAAAACGGGGTATGAGTGATCCTGCCAGAACGTAACAAAACGGGGTACGAGTGACCCTTACAGAACGTAACAAAACGGGGTACGAGTTACCCTGACAGAACGTAAGAAAATGGCGTACGAATGTCCCTGCCAGAACGTAACAAAACGGGGTACGAGTGACCCTGCCAGAACGTAACAAAACGGGGTACGAGTGGCCCTGCCAGAACGTAACAAAACGGGGTACGAGTGACCCTGCCAGAACGTAACAAAACGGGGTACGAGTGATCCTTCCAGAACGTAACAAAACGGGGTACGAATGACCCTGCCAGAAGGTAAAAAACGGGGTACTAGTGACCCTGCCAGAAGGTAACAAAACGGGATACGAGTGACCCTGCCAGAAGGTAACAAAACGGCGTACGAGTGACCCTGCCAGAACGTAACAACACGGGGTACGAGTGACCCTGCCAGAAGGTAACTAAACGGGGTACGAGTGACCCTGCCAGAACGTAACAAAACGGTGTACGAGTGACCCTGACAGAACGTAATAAAATGGTGTACGAGTGACCCTGACAGAACATAACAAAACGGGGTACGAGTGATCCTTCCAGAACGTAACAAAACGGGGTACGAGTGACCCTGCCAGAAGGTAACAAAACGGGGTACGAGTAACCCTGCCAGAAGGTAACAAAACGGGGTACGACAGACCCTGCCAGAAGGTAACAAAACGGCGTACGAGTGACCCTGCCAGAACGTAACAAAAAGAGGGTACGAGTGACCCTGCCAGAAGGTAACTAAACGGGGTACGAGTGACCCTGCCAGAACGTAACAAAACGGGGTACGAGTGACCCTGCCAGAACTTAACAAAACGGGGTACGAGTGACCCTGCGAAAACGTAACAAAACGGGGTACGAGTTACCCTGACAGAACGTAACAAAACGGGGTACGAGTGACCCTGCCAGAACGTAACAAAACGGGGTACGAGTGTTCCTGACAGAAGGTAACAAAACGGGGTACGAGTGACCCTGCCAGAACGTAAAAAAACGGGGTACGAGTGACCCTGCCAGAATGTAATAAATCGGGGTACGAGTGACCCTGACAGAACGTAACAAAACGGGGTACGAGTGATCCTGCCATAACGTAACAAAACGGGGTACGAGTGACCCTGCCAGAAGGTAACAAAACGGGGTACGAGTGACCCTGCCAGAATGTAACAAAACGGGGTACGAGTGACCCTGCCAGAACGTAACAAAACGGGGTACGAGTGAACCTGCCAGAACGTAACAAAACGGGGTACGAGTGACCCTGCCAGAACGTAACAAAACGGGGAACGAGTTACCCTGACAGAACGTAACGAAACGGCGTACGAGTGACCCTGCCAGAACGTAACAAAACGGGGTACGAGTAACCCTGTCAGAACGTAACAAAACGGAGTACGAGTGACCCTGCCAGAACGTAACAAAACGGGGTACGAGTGACCCTGCCAGATGGTAACAAAACGAAGTACGAGTGACCCTGCCAGAAGGTAACAAAACTGGGTACGAGTGACCCTGACAGAACGTAACAAAACGGGGTACGAGTGACCCTGCCAGAACGTAACAAAACGGTGTACGAGTGACCCTGACAGAACTAACAAAACGGGGTACCAGTGATCCTTCCAGAACGTAACAAAACGGGGTAGGAGTGACCCTGCCAGAAGGTAACAAAACGGGGTACGAGTGACCCTGCCAGAA
>MUZC01004481.1:141564-159701 GCA_002072015.1 Radix auricularia | reverse complement strand
AAAAAACGGGGTACGAGTGACCCTGCCAGAAGGTAACAAAACGGGGTACGAGTGACCCTGCCAGAACGTAACAAAACGGGGTACGAGTGACCCTGCCAGAACGTAACAAAACGGGGTACGAGTGACCCTGCCAGAACGTAACAAAACGGGGTACGAGTGACCCTGCCAGAACGTAACAAAACGGGGTACGAGTGACCCTGCCAGAACGTAACAAAACGGGGTACAAGTGACCCTGCCAGAACGTAACAAAACGGGGTACGAGTGACCCTGCCAGAACGTAACAAAACGGGGTACGAGTGACCCTGCCAGAACGTAACAAAACGGGGTACGAGTGACCTTGTCAGAACGTACCAAAACAGGGTACGAGTGACCCTGCCAGAAGGTAACAAAACGGGGTACGAGTGACCCTGCCAGAACGTAACAAAACGGGGTACGAGTGACCCTGCCAGAAGGTAACAAAACGGGGTACGATTTACCCTGCCAGAACGTAACAAAACGGGGTACGAGTTACCCAGACAGAACGTAACAAAACGGGGTACGAGTGATCCTGCCAGAACGTAACAAAACGGGGTACGAGTGACCCTGCCAGAACGTAACAAAACGGGGTACGAGTGACCCTGCCAGAGCGTAACAAAACGAAGTACGAGTGACCCTGCCAGAAGGTAACAAAACGGGGTACGAGTGACCCTGACAGAACGTAACAAAACGGGGTACGAGTGACCCTGCCAGAAGGTAACAAAACGGGGTACGAGTGACCCTGCTAGAAGGTAACAAAACGGGGTACGAGTGACCCTGCCAGAACGTAACAAAACGGGGTACGAGTGACCCTGCCAGAAGGTAACAAAACGGGGTACGAGTGACCCTGCCAGAAGGTAACAAAACGGCGTACGAGTGAACCTGCCAGAACGTAACAAAACGGGGTACGAGTGACCCTGCCAGAAGGTAACTAAACGGGGTACGAGTGACCCTGCCAGAACGTAAAAAACGGGGTACGAGTGACCCTGCCAGAACGTAAAAAACGGGGTACGATTGACCCTGCCAGATCGTAACAAAACGGGGTTCGAGTTACCCTGACAGAACGTAACAAAACGGGGTACGAGTGACCCTGCCAGAACGTAACAAAACGGGGTACGAGTTACCCTGACAGAACGTAACAAAACGGGGTACGAGTTATCCTGCCAGAACGTAACAAAACGGGGTACGAGTGACCCTGCCAGAATGTAACAAAACTGGGTACGAGTGACCCTGCCAGAACGTAACAAAACGGGGTACGAGTGACCCTGACAGAAGGTAACGAAACGGGGTACGAGTGACCCTGCCAGAACGTAACAAAACGGGCTACGAGTGACCCTGCCAGAACGTAACAAAATGGGGTACGAGTGATCATGTTAGAACGTAACAAAATGGGGTACGAGCGATCATGCCAGAACGTAACAAAACGGGGTACGAGTGATCCTGCCAGAACGTAACAAAACTGGGTACGAGTGACCCTGCCAGAACGTAACAAAACGGGGTACGAGTGACCCTGCCAGAAGGTAACAAAACGGGGTACGAGTGACCCTGTCAGAACGTAACAAAACGGGGTACGAGAGATCATGCCAGAAGGTAACAAAACGGGGTACGAGTGACCCTGCCAAAAGGTAACAAAACGGGGTACGAGTGACCCTGGCAGAACGTAACAAAACGGGGTTCGAGTGACCCTGCCAGAAGGTAACTAAACGGGGTACGAGTGACCCTGCCAGAACGTAACAAAACGGGGTACGAGTGACCCTGCCAGAACGTAACAAAACGGGGTACGAGTGACCCTGCCAGAACGTAACAAAATGGGGTACGAGTGATCATGCCAGAACGTAACAAAATGGGGTACAAGCGATCATGCCAGAACGTAACAAAACGGGGTACGAGTGATTCTGCCAGAACGTAACAAAACGGGGTACGATTCACCCTGCCAGAACGTAACCAAACGGGATACGAGTGACCCTGCCAGAAGGTAACAAAACGGGGTACGAGTGACCCTGCCACAACGTAAAAAACGGGGTACGAGTGACCCTGCCAGATCGTAACAAAACGGGGTACGAGTGACCCTGCCAGAACGTAACAAAACGGGGTACGAGTGACCCTGCCAGAACGTAACAAAACGGGGAACGAGTTACCCTGACAGAACGTAACAAAATGGCGTACGAGTGACCCTGCCAGAACGTAACAAAACGGGGTACGAGTGACCCTGTCAGAACGTAACAAAACGGAGTACGAGTGACCCTTCCAGAACGTAACAAAACGGGTTACGAGTGACCCTGCCAGAACGTAACAAAACGGGGTACGATTTACCCTGCCAGAACGTAACAAAACGGGGTACGAGTGACCCTGCCAGAAGGTAACAAAACGAAGTACGAGTGACCCTGCCAGAAGGTAACAAAACGGCGTACGAGTGACCCTGACAGAACGTAACAAAACGGGGTATGAGTGACCCTGCCAGAACGTAACAAAACGGTTTACGTGTGACCCTGACAGAACGTAACAAAACGGGGTATGAGTGATCCTTCCAGAACGTAACAAAACGGGGTACGAGTGACCCTGCCAGAACGTAACAAAACGGGGTACGAGTGACCCTGCCAGAACGTAACAAAACGGGGTACGAGTGATTATGCCAGAATGTAACAAAACGGGGTACGAGTGATCCTGCCAGAACGTAACAAAACGGGGTACGAGTGACCCTGCCAGAACGTAACAAAACGGGGTACGAGTGACCCTGCCAGAACGTAACAAAACGGGCTACGAGTGACCCTGCCAGAACGTAACAAAACGGGGTACGATTGACCCTGCCAGAACGTAACAAAACAAAGAGCCTTCCCCAACGAACACATAGTACAGAAATAAAAGGGATTGAAATTAAAACTTCCGGTGAAATCCAGATAGTCAATGAGAGCAATAGTAAGAAGAGAGCAGTGTGAGCTTATATATGAAACGAGAGAGTGGGTGTGGCAAAGCAATGAATGATTTATTAACTTTGGATGCATAAAGACATCTTTCCATTTTTAAGAGAATTATCATAATTGTAGATACTGGACTGGAAACCCATTTGCATCCTTCAGGTGTTCTTCAGGTGGTTTTCACGAACATCATGAAAACTCATATAAAATGTATTTAATTAATAAATGAAATAACATACAAACAAGTATCATTATTTTTTAAAAAATGAAATCACACATTAAGCACAATAGTACCTATTCGGCTCTTGACATTTACGGGTGAATTCGGTCAATTGATCATTCTGTTTGAAACCTGCTGTGTTTCTTTTCGCAGGTCAAACGTCATGTGATAACGAGGCCCAGTGTTTAGAGTCCCTCAAGAAGATCTTGGTGGACATTGATAGGTTTTGGTTCGGGACCAGCTATAACAAGACTTGCCCTAACGTGAGTGTTTTTAAAATGGCAAGGCGTCTATAGTTGCATTGACCGAATTTTCAGCTTTGGGACTAAATTAATTGAATGATTATAATGCTAAAATATTATTTTTTTTTAAAAAAAGCCTTCCATAGATGATATAAAGCAAATTTTAGAGAAATAAAGATTTTGAAGTGGAAGCTGGTGATATTTTTAACTTTCTTACAACATTTTGAGGATGCGGGACATTTTTTAGAAAATCATGGGCCGTTATTTATATTTTATGAATTATTATTTGCGCAATAAAAGTATTTATCAATTACGATGCTGTTACGTCGTTGTCTGGGTATTTGTTATGGCTACACGGACAGGTCAACTCAAGATGTAACACCAACACCCTTGAAACATTTATAACTTTAATAACTGCAGGTCGAAGGTTCCTCCATATACAACCACTACCTATCTCTCCCTCACAACAACTGCTTCACACTACGTCACGTTCACATTATGACGTCACACACTTTCCTACAGTGCGCACCGCACCAAACTCAAGCATAAACATTGAAATGTCAGGGAAAACCCAATAACTCTATAATGTTTCCCTGACAGATGCAATAATTTATTCCTTCTCCCTTCAGGGGCAGACCACTACAGTCTGCAGTAATCCCGCTATACCAAAGTTATCCATCGCTTCCCGCCTGTTTGACGACTCAAGACCTTTGGACTCAAATTTTCAAAATACCAAACTGGCCAAGATTGTGTACAGTGCTCCCAATGGTAAATTGTGTGTGTGTACGTGTGTGTGTGTGTACGTGTGCGTGCGCGCGCGCGTGTGTGTGTCTGTGTGTGCGTGCGCGCGCGCGCGTGTGTGTGCGTGTGTGTGTGTGCATGTGTGTGTGCGTGTCACGTAACCTCGTGGTCGTAGGGGGTTCTAATGTTTTCTTTGGAACTTTCTTGGGGATTGGTAGACCTTGGTGGCGTCTATCTCCTTCCCAGGTCAGCGGAGTACTTTATAACGATAATCATTCATCAATATTTTTATTGTGGTTTTAAGGTTAGATCCCACGCCCCTCAGCCTGTGAGGTGACTTCGCTATCCAGGTAAAAATTAGAAGATTTCCAAATGTAAACAAGTGCCTTGTAAAAAAAAAAAACCCGTTCATTTCGAATTTTATTCAAAGAAATTCTACTATAAAAAAATAAACATCTTTTTTATTTACCACTAAAGTTGTCGTTCGCCGATGATGCACCGTAAGGGTGTGATTTTAATGAAGGAAGAGTCCTCAAATTCTACAAAGTCGATTTTGGCGGGAAAATGAGTGACTGCCGTTTTTTGTTTTAAATGATAAAACTCTACACTATCCTTTTGGTTAGGTTATTTAAACCCTACTCAATAAGCAGTAATTTATTGTTAAAAATATGAAACACTAAATCTTCAAAGTCGCTCAAACAGGAATGCCCTTTTTTTAAAAAAAACTCTAAAAAGTGACTTTGTAGGTTTTTGCAAGTGGATTCCTCAAATATGAGTTTAATCATCAATTTTTTAATATGTGTGATAACAGAACATATTCACACCGTATTATTTTAATTAAAAAGAGATTTTAAATATTTGTATTTGAACTATTGAACAAGATGATGTGATGTCAATTATAATAACGCTTGATTCTGTCCTTTGTTAAAAAAAAAAAGCAACAACAATCAAATGTTTTTTCTCCTCTATAAATACTCCTTGCTCTTATTTCGATGTATTTCTCCCGGAAATAGGAAGCGTCAACGTGATCTTAGATTACAATAATTTTTTTAAAATGTTTGGTAACTATTGTAATGTCTAGGGGTTATTTTAGTTTGCATACTCTTGATTTAAGCAATGTTTTGAAGTTTAAAGTAACTTAAATGTTGAGCTTTGAAAAACAAATAAACAGGCAGTACACACCGATACAGATATTAATGCGTCAGCCTTATCACAACCATTAACCATTCGACTGGGATCAGTTGTTGTGTTTATTTACTCTAAATACGAACCAGAAATGGAATTAAGTTGAGCCATTTCGAACAGACCAGTGGTGGAAAATGAGTCACAAAGCCAAGAGTTTTGCGACTCAGATGAGAACCGAGCACTGACCCTCATACTTAGATTTCAACAAGCTCGACCACAACAGGGACTCAAACTGCCGGCATTGCAACCTAACTTCTAAACAATAGTAAAATTATTGTCTTCGTGCCCTACTCTGGACATAATCCGTGAGGATAAAGCAGTGAGGCAGTATTACTCTCAGACAATATCGTATGGCACTGCCATGCTCAACAGATGCAGCAAGTTGCCCAGGTGTTAGCCAAAGCTTTAAGAGAGTAATCTCAAACTACAGACTATGAGACTAGACTAGAACAGAAAAGACATTCTTCAAATCTTCGTCTCTACAAAGAAAGTACATTCGTAGCCTCAAACCAAATGAGGGTTGAAGAAAAACACGGTTTCCATAGTTTTGCATGACCCGAAATGGGCGCGGTTTGTAACAAGATTTCCTTGTTTTCAGTGGTAATTGTAAAGTAAGTTTATTGCTATTACTTCCAAGATGTACTGCTTTTCTCTTGCCAGTATAAAACACGTAGTTAAACTTTTAAATGTCCTGTCCAGCCTCGATCTTTGCCTGCGGCCACGACTTCCAGGTGCCAGCTGTGACCAACTACCAGGTCAACCCTTTGAACATCACACGGGTCAGCTCCTGGTCACTCAATCACAAACCAACAGTCACGTGGGATCCCCTGCCTAACGAGACCCTGTCTACGGTGATCATCTGGGACGTGGGGTACTACTTCCTTCACGGACTCTACGTCAACTGTGTCAATGGATCTATGGATACAGGCACGGTGAGATGGGTTGTCTTAAATATATACACACACACTAAATATATATATACAGGAATGGGGTATGGAATGGATAGTTGGTGTTAAATAAACATATATATATATTCCGGAATAGTAAGATGTATGGTGTTAAATTATTAGGTCTGTTATTGATTACTTTAAATATAATCGTTAACTTTTGAAAAATTACCGATTAATTAATCAATAATTTTTATTAAAACTATATATTATATATACATATATAAATATATATATATATATATATATATACAGGAATCGTGTATACAGAAATGGTGAGATGTAGGCTATAGTGCTAAAATATTTTATGGAAGATAAATTAGCTGGCGTTAGATAAATATGAATGGTGCCCCGAAAGTGCCAATTTTTTTTTTAAAGCACTCATTGGTTATGTTCCCTCTAAGGTTCTTTCGTCCGCGTACAAAGTAAAAAAAAAACTATTAAAAAAAAAAACCAAAAAAAAAAACACAAAGAAAACACTCGTGTTGCACAGTATCCATTTGTTGTGCATTACTTAAAATAACTTGCCGCTTGGTAACTATAAACTGCTGCGCGGGTCGATCAGTTACCTGCCACGCAGCTTAAAGGGAACATCGCTCATTTACCCTGTCATAATCTTCTACTTCTATATCTTAAAGGCCCACAATCCACGCTGTGATCGTTATTTGCCATAACAAAGTAATGATTTAGCAATACGCCCATGAAGATGACACTTTGTAAGGCTGCATATTGGTGGCATCAGGAACTGGTGGCTGGAGAACAGGAGGCAAAGGACACACATTTTTAAAATGTTTTTTCGCCTCCTCCATTTGGAAGCTAGTTCCAGTCACTGACTGTCATGTGCAGGAACGAGCAGCACATGTTTTGTGTTCTCGTTTTAATCATCCTGAACAGCATGCCTGACCTTGACAGTGTTAATTGTTGTCCTATGTTGCCAGCCCAGTTTTGTATAAATTGATCAGGTTTGACGGCTTGACGGCATGGACTGTAGTCATCGTTTTTCCAATGACAACCAACCCAGTTTTTTTCAGCATGCTGCCAACACGTGAAGTTTTCCTGTATCGGTTTCGGAAAAAGCATCATAAAATACACCATAAAAATTAGTATGTATTCCCGACAAACACGCCCCTGGGAATATACTTTCTTTATTTGCAGGCCATTGTGAGCTACAGGGGGCCCCTCAACCCTTTCCCCAGGCCGAACGTCTATCTGACCGCCATCTTCACACAGCTGCAGCCGTTAAACGTGACACAAGTTCGACAATCTCTCCAGAGCACATTCCAGGCCAACAATATGGGCAGGTTCAACGTGGCAGCTTTCCTGGCCACTCTAAACAATGCTACAAATAATACTATTACGACCGGTGAGTGGATGGCAGTAGGTTGTTAATAGGACAGCCATTTAGGAAAAGAGAAACAATTATGTAATATTCTTGCTTTGAGTGTAGATTTGTGAGCGTTATCTTTTTAAAGTCGTATTATTTTTTTTTATTTTATTTTTTTTAACGAATTTTTATGTTCCCAATAATCCCAAACAAGATTTTGGCACCCCTTTGCTAGTGCTACTGGGAAGGTTAAATCGTGAAGCCCAGACCGCGCTTTTTTTTTTTACACTGGCCGTCTTTTGCTTTTACGTAACTGTGTAAAAAGTAATTAACTCTTTTAAAATATAACGTCACGCCATTTTGGCTGATCTCTACCCCACTCCCCCCTAGTCACACTTCCTCACAAAAACTTAGACCCCTTCCACAAAGCTGTGAAAAAAGGCGATATTTTCTGTTTGAAAATGAGCATGCTTCAAATCCCTTTATTGTAATTTCAGTATGTATTTAGTATAATACGCTTGAATCCATGTAAAACGTCATAAAATAAATAGTAAGAAATAAACAATTTAAGTTGAACTTTAATTTAAAGTGGCGTGTTTTGACGTGACGTCACAATTCTGAAACTCCCCCCTCCCCCTCATCACACATCGTCACAAATGTGTGGATCCCACCTCCTCCTAGGTGCGTCACGTAATTTATGGACGGCCACATATTCCATTTTCAGTACAAACAATTATATTAGTTAAATTAGATGCTTTTTGATGTAATTACACATTTTAATACTTAGGTGTTCTTGTGACAAAGCAGAGATATTATTAAATAAAATATATGAGCACATTATTATTTGTTGAATAGTTGGTTATTTAATAATAATTAAACGGAAATAATAAAACTTAATGAACGAATGAAAAATAGTTACTTTCTCGCTCTCCATTGAATTTTGTGTCCAATCAAATTTCTACAATTCAAATTACAAAACTGCATAAATAAATTTTAAAACATATTTTAATATAACCATTAAAAAAAATAATTAAAAAAAAAAAATAATAAAAACTTCTTATGATAAACTAAAATGTTGTTATCACTTAATGATTTGTTAATATTTATGATTTTTATAAATATACATTTGAAATACACTATTATAGTAGCGCACTTGTCTTTGACAGATCCCAGACACATCAACTTGATGTCTGTAATGGCCGATGCCTACTCCATACAGAAACAGAAGGAGAGGCTCCTTGTTGACAACTGTCCACTGCTCGCCTCACAGCAACCCAGTAAGTCATCTAACCATAAAACGACAAGGCCAGGCTTATGAATCTATGTATAGAGACCCGAACCAGAGTAACTGAGTTAAAGGGCGGGTGCTCAAGGCGGCGAGGCGTTAGCAAAATTTAGCTCCCACTGTTAAGTTATTCCCTCTGTTATTCATCTTGATAAGCTTTAACAATTAAGCCCCATTCTAACTCAAATGTATTCAGACGCCACCGATGTGTGTGTGCAAACTTTCTAAATTTTCACCTATCTTGATGTTTAAACATAAAGATTCAAAGTAATTGTGGTGAGCAGATTGACTGTTATTTTTGGCGTACATTACTAAGATAGCATCTGTTTATTCCGTCTTACTGTATAGCACAAAATCATTAGTGAGACCAGCTTATTTAAAACCTTCTATCCCATCTAAAAGTCTATTACATCTTACAGTCACTACTAAGATATCTATATAAAAGTCTGTCTATCACATCTTACAGTCACTAATGAGATCAGCTATAAATGTCTGTCAATCCTATCGTAGAGTCACTACTGAGATAACTATATAAAAGTCTGTCTATCCCATCTTACAGTCACTAATGAGATCAGTTATATAAAAGTCTGTCTATCCCATCTTACAGTCACTAATGCGATCAGCTATATAAAAGTCTGTCAATCCCATCTTACAGTCACTAATGAGATCAGTTATATAAAAGTCTGTCTATTCCATATCACAGTCTTGCACAAAGTCTTTAAGGGCGCCAACTTGACGGTGAGTCTCAGCGACAACACGACGTCATCACTGGATACGAACCTGCCGTACGTCACCACACTGTCTGTAAGCATTGACGTCACGTACTCAACCGACGACTACTGGGTCATGTCCTGCTGTCTCAACTACTCCCTCACGTAAGTCTCCCAAACAGAACAGGGGCTTAGCTTGGATGAGTGCGATACAATTTTTTTTCCCCACTCTTGGCCACTGAAGCCTATAAACAAAAAATTCTAGATACGACCAACGGCGTAGCATATGTCGCAGACTTGCTCATAGATAGTGCAAATAAAGTGGTGGGGGAAGTACGGTCACCGACAGCCGCACGAAGAAATGATAACAACGCGAGTGAACACAAGATGCATTGTTGGTCTCGAGTCTTGCGCACTGAATTTGAGCTACAGCCCCCTGCCTCGCTTCCTGACCAACCTCGATTGCCAACTATGATTGCTAGACCCTAGTGAGGGTCATTCGCCATGCTTTCTTGCTCGCGTCGTCTTGAGGGCCGTCCATAAATGACATCACTCTCCTAGGGGTGATGGGGGTCACACTTTTGTGACGATGCGTGACGAGGGGGGGGGAGGGGGGTTGAAGAAACGTGACGTCACATCCAAAGGGTAACTATAAATTAAACTTCCACTGAAAAATTTGTTCGCTTAAAATTTATATAACGATTTTTTTTTAATTAGTGCTTCTCAAAGTGCCGATCGATCGGCCATCAAACGCCGGTTGGCGTAAGTTATCAAGACACAGAGGCGTCACTAGGGTTGGTGTCACCCGGGGCGGTAGCTCATGGTGTCACCCGGGGCGGTAGCTCATGGTGTCACCCCCTCATGATTTAACCCATAGAAATCCTCCGAGTTCTCCAGTGCCAAATAACGGGAATATATAGAATTTTACGGTCTGGTGTCACCCCCCTGATGGTGTCACCCGGGGCGGCCCGCCCCCTCCGCACCCCCCTAGTGACGCCACTGTCAAGACATAAACATTAAATCTAATTACAATCCTTAAGTTTGAGAAACAACAAGAGAACATATGAAATTGTAAACCTGCGTCGTTTGATGTTGACATCAAAGCATTTGTGATGTAGCCGCAGCGTTGTTTGGTTCACTCACGGCAGTAGTCGGCGAATTTTTTTGACGGTTACCCCCTTCCCCCCACCCTTCCCCGAAACTTCAACTGGTGGGTTTTACAAACATCACAAATGTCTAAAAAAGATATGAATAGGATTATGTGTAGATATTTTAAGTCAAAACGACACGGAATGTCCATTTTTTCAGGGGGGTAGGGGGTAGGAGAATCTATTTGATAGAAATATAAACCTTTTAAGTTTGATATAATTGTTCGATTGGTTTTTGGTCTAACGCCCCTGGCCATTCTTAATGTAATAATAAATGTGCGCATTTAAAATTAGTCAAAGTAGTTGTTAACTTTATTGAATGCAACGAATTCTTGACATCGCAATTTGGCAGGAGCACAAAACAACTTTTCTTCTGAGCTCAGTTTTTAAGGCATTAATTTTAAATATGACAGAAAGGATACTTGATACAGTCAAGTCATGAGGATTAAGATTATTGTTACTCGTGTCAATATAAATGAAAGTAAGGTTGATTTAGGTGTCTTCATATAGTACGTAGGTAAGAAATCTACATAGTTGTCAAATTTAACAAATGCATTTTCCGGAAGGAACCGGTTCAATAGTGGGCATATGTTCCAAGCGCACACGTGCACATAACGTATTTTAATATATATAGTGGATTTTAGTAGATGTTATCCTTATATGTCCGCAATGAGTCTGCATTATCTCCAAGAATTCCCTTCTGAGCCCAAATGAGGAAATTTACCCCTGTTCGCCGGCCACTTTCTTACGGGATTGCTCGTCAGTCAATTGAGGGATTTTAATAAAATACATTGTAAAGATATTATTTTTAAATATTTTTTTTTTCTAAACAAGGAAGTTAACAGTGATGATTAATAGTCAATGTTTAATTTGCATCTATTAAAATAAAATAAAAGGATCGCAGCTTGATTTTTGAAGCCCATTTAAACGTTTTAAAAAAAACGGACCAGTTCAAAAGGATACATAAACATTAAAATTGTGAAAGTTTATGTTAACATTATGGCTAACCTAAAATGAGCGGATACTAGCAAATTGTATATGCCTACAATGATTCAGCATTACCCCCAAGAGTTCTCTTTTGCCTTTTACCCCAAATGAGATCATTTATCGCTGTTTACCAACCCCTTGGTTAGACAGTCCGATAGCGGTATACATGTATTTTTCGTTAGCTTATAAATACCACAAAAGAATGCAACATATTTAAACACGCCTCGTCCATTGGTGCATTATTGTTTACAACTCTTGTGTAACGTACGTAAAGTTCTGAGAATTTTTTTTTTTTTAAGTAATAAAATAACCAAAATAACAACAACAACAACAACAACAAAACAACTTTTGAGCCTCGGAGTAAAAAGTTATGACAATATTGGATATTTTATTAATGTCATAGTATTTTTCAGTCTTCTACTTGCAGGAATTATTTTGCGACGCACAAGATGACACCCTACTTTCCTGTACAAATGGGGGGTTCGTGCTTATTCATTTTCCAGCGCATACCTAATAATTTTTAGAAAACCTGAGATGTGATATCAATGTGGTAATTTTAGATCAAATGCCTTTGATGTGCATATACTTAGCATGAAAAAACTGTCATTATGAGATCGAAATCGATTTGAGTAATTGTCTTGTATCTATATATTCTAGGTTTGTCAACAATGCAATGATCCTTATAACATTAATAGTCACATTCGCGAGCTTAATCGCGAAGGTTAATCACATCAAATGTCTTTGACATTACCGCTGCATTGCCGTTAGCTGTCTTGCTATGAATTGGCAAATAAAAATTTAAAAAAAACATGTAATATAAAATACAAGCCAAATTCATACTTAATCTTATGGCTTTAAACAATGTAGGGGCTCATTTTGCTATCAAATCAGTACAGAGAAAATCACGTCCTAGCGGGAAAAGCTTGCATCAGTACCTTGTGAAAAGGAAAAATTCCTTCCGATCGTCTAATACGAAAAAGTTTGAGAAGCACTGGCTTACAATTTATTTAATCATATTTAATGTCGATTTACATAGCTTCACTTGTGTTACGATAATACAATGTAGACCTACACTAAATAAATACTTAAATGACAAAAAAGTGATTTGAAACATACTTTATTTCAAATAGAAAATAAGGTTGTTGTTGTTGTTTTTTTGTTTTTTTTAATGGGGGGGGGGGATCAAAGATTTGTGACGTATTTTTGGAGGGGGGGGGGGTCTACGATTTTGTGACAACGCCTGGCGAGGGGTGAAGGGGGTAAAAAATTGGCCAAAATTGCGTGACGTATTTATGTACGTCCCCTCTTGCGCATGTCCTAATTTCTCGCAAATAATATATAATTAACGATTAATTAATCGTTTAATCGTTAAAAAATTTAATCGGTTAAAATTCGATTAAAATTTAAGAAAATAGTTCTAATATTTTTTTCAATTTATTAATGATTTATATTTTTTGTTACTTACATACTTTGCCCATCGTATTATTATATTTATTTAGTCTTGCATACGCAAACAAAATGTTTTTTCTTGTTAGTTATTGCAAAGCAGGATGATTTTGCTTTGTTTTCAGAAAATTTGGGGACCATGGAATTACCCGCGATTTAAACAGATTCGCTAAAAAAAGAATCGAAACTTAACGGGATCTATATATGCGTTATAAAAATAAAATTAATGGAAATAAATCAATTAAGCGATTAAATTTGTACCGATTAATCGAAAACCTTTTTCATCATTACCAGCCATTATTATTATATATACTAGCAATTTACCCGCGCTTCGCATATTATATATACAAAATTCGTTAGTATTAAAATCAATATTTTTAAAAAAATATATTTGTTATGGGGTTTCTGTTGTTTTTATTACTCGTTTTGAGTCAATATCACAGGCAACGTCCAATGTTAATAGCTTCCCTTTCCCAGCCGTGGTTTGTTCAAAGTTGATCCCTTCAGCGACCGCATCCAGAGACCAGGGATGGCCAGACTCAGACCGAACGTGCAGCTGTCTCCTACAAACATGATTCCTGGCAGCTCTTTTACAGGTATCCAAACAGTTTAACTCTTTGCAGCACATAAACTGTTCGTAGATCTAAGTAAATTTTATTTTATTTGTTATATTTGGTTCGTTGAAGAAGGTTTTTTAACCGACACGTTCTTTGTTTTGTTGCGTCCTGTCAGGCCAACGTATACTCTTTTTCTCTAACTTTATTTTCTGATTGTAGTTTTACTCGACTTATGTCCTTTACAATAGGCTAATCATAGGACAATGGATTTATGTTAATCATTTTTCTTTAATTTGTATTATCTTTTAAAGTGAAGGCATCAAATAAGATGAAAAACTCATCATGCGTTGGCTAACAACTTCACGGTTTTTCTTTACCTTACTTTCAACACAGCGCGGGACGGATTCTAAATTCTTGGATTTAACGTTCAGTGATATTTTATTTAGCTGTACTTTTGTTTTCAGATCAAGTTTATACATTGTTTTCAGATCAAGTCTATACTTTGTTTTCAGATCAAGTCTACACTTTGTTTTCAGATCAAGTCTAAACTTTGTTTTCAGATCAAGTCTATACTTTGTTTTTTGAATCAAGTCTAAACTTTGTTTTCAGATCAAGTCTATACTTTGTTTTCAGATCAAGTCTACACTTTGTTTTTGGTGGACGTCGCCCCAGCTGCTGACGCCCCTGCCAACGCTACAAACGTCACGGTCATCACTCACTGGTTGGTGGGTAACATCAGAAACGGTGACGTCAATACAGGAGATGAGATAGCCCCGTATTTTGGACCGAACCCATTCTTACCGTATGTACTTTGGTTTAAACCCATTCTTACCGTATGTATTTTGGACCGAATCTTGTATTTAGCTTGTGACCAAATTTATTTCTACTTTGGACTTCAAATTCACCTTAACTAACTCTAGGACACTTGGATGGGAAAAGTTAATTTTGGTGAGACTTATTCATCATGTACCTAACATTCATATAACGAAATCTTTCTATTTCTAAAAAATATTTATAGTCGAATTCATCACCAGACGGATATTAGAATAATGTTTCACTGAAAACTACAAACACGGACACTTACACACAAGCACGAAGGCACACACGAAGACACATACACATATTTATGTATTGGTTATAATAAAGAACAAAGTCGCAATGCTTAAAGTTTTTATTTTTTATTTCTTTACATTTTTCCCCCGTTGAGGAGGGCTTTTTGACAAAAGGTTCGCTGTTTTTTTTACCCCCTGTCAGGCTAATTCATACCATGTTCAGTTTCACCCCCATTATGTTAAATAACAATAAAAAATGTGCGTGTATGCTTTATACATATGCAATCGTTTACTATACATAATATTGTAAAGTTTTTTCTGAGTTAATTTCTAGATGGTTTTTAATTAATCAATTTATTAGTTTATTTTGACCCGATGCAAAATGTAACTAGCAATAAGATAAAATATAATTTTCCTCTTAAAAATATTTAGAATTTTAACTGATTAGGTAAAAAAAATTATTAAAAAAATAGAAGAGAGGAGAAAAACCAAAAACTATAAACCAATTGAATAACAGTTTTGTTCCTTAAAATATAATGTTAAAATATCCTACAGGAATTCCCCGCGGCCATATATGTTCTTGTTGTTCATACAGCCGGTGCCCAAGTTGAACACCTCATTCATAGAAGCAATGTGTCCTAACGGAGTTCAAAGGTAAAATTATTCCCATTTTCTGTTGTTTAAAAAATCATAATCTGTCAAAGTAATTCACTAATTTCCCCATAAATCGGCTTAATGATTTTTTGTATTACTAATCTGTTAATTCATATTAAACTTAATGCTTGAAAAACAAATGCCAACTGTATCAAAGACCACAACACACTCCCTAGCTGTTAAACACAGAAGATTCCTTTTAATATTATTTTGTAAAAATTATTAATAAATTAGCAGTCACAGGCAGTCACAGCTATACGATGTTTGCCCTCATACAAGCTATTTTTCATAAACATGACTTCTGATTTAAGACAAAGCCCCATTAATGACGACAGAACTGACAGATTTTTTTAACGTGTTCTTGTTCCCCATGTTCCCAGGTGTCGCATCGATCTGGCAAAAGTTCTACAGGCCTGGAATCTTGTGGATCTTTCTGGTGTCACGTGGTTTCTGTCTGACAACGACGGCTTTGCTAAAATGGTAAGTGGTCACGTGATGAACCTAATCGAGTGGGGTAGGAAGGTTTTAAAGATATTTTTAATTATTTTCTTAAAAATGCAAGTCTACCAGAAATCACACTTTGTACACCTCATGTTTAAAGGTCAATTCTTGTCTGTTTGAAAGGGCCGGCCATAAAATGACTCACTGTGGGCGGCACTCATCATAGCTACGCCCCTTGATAGGTCGGTGAAACCTTTCATCCAATGTAACTTGAGCAGCGCGTATAACGCCTTGGGGCGTCAATAGTGAACTTATCTCTTTAGAATTGCCAAACAAACCTTTTGTTATTTAATAAATACTTCTATTCTTTAATTCATCGCAAAAAAGTTTACTTACTTATTAACTTGTTCCTATATCATTGAGTTATAAAGTAGAGCTTCAAAGAATTCTCATATTCTGTTTTTAATATGTTCGTTCTGGTCACGGCATGGTGAAAACACTACAGCCACAGAATGGTCAATATACTTTTGTCACGATATGGTCAATACATTCTTGTCATGACATGGCCGTACACTCTTGTGACCACATTTTCTCAACACTGTTGGTATGACCTTTTCAATACACTTTTATCACGGGGTTACGAAGAAATCAAAGTCGCTTACATGAAATATGCATCTTCTGTATGGGACCCATCCACCAAAGAAAATATTGATAAGTTAGAGCAAATCCAAAAAGAGCTGCCAGATTTATTACTGGAGAGTATTCAAAACTGACCAGAGTAACACCATTAGTTAAATCATTAAACCTTGAAACACTAGAGGATAGAAGAACCAAGAGTAAATTAGTAATTATACATAAGGCAATTAATTCTAATTTAGAAATACAACACAAATATAACTTAATACAACCCTCAAATAAACATAAAGATAAAAACACCTTTCTTATTCCATATGCAAGAACAAACACATACAAGTTTTCTTTCTTTCCGTCCGGTATTCGGGCGTGGAATGGGTTGCCTGAAGAAACCAGGAAAGCCAACACTTTATCATCATTTAAAACTCTAGTAAGAATACCGGACTAAACACAAACCATAGAAATACGTAGGACGCAATAATCTTCTGTACAGAAGGAGCGTCTGTAACATATAAGATATGATAAGATAAGAAATTGAAAACACTTCACTTACAATAATAAACAACAAAATCTTAAATAGCCTAAATTTTATTTTTAATTTTTCCAGAGAATTTATACCGAACTAAAATCGCGAACCAAGGCGGAGGTGTGCTCTGATGTACCAGGCTATGCTGACCCCTGTCCAGTGCCAACTCCTTGTTCAAATCTGGCCATTTATACCACAGCCCCAAGCACGTTTCTTGTCGTGTTGGTTGCCATGGCAATGACAGTGAGGTCCTTGCCATGACACGAACATTATCTTTGCATAGGGATGTTGACTGTATAATTAATATTTCACATTTCATTTTTTAAGCTATGTCCCTCTTTTTCACAATCAACCATTTACTTTTATCTATCATAATATATTCGCCTGTCTCACTATTATATCCATTGTCCCAGCTCTCATTTGTGGCGAGAAAGATGTGAATATTGTTTGACAAGTCGTCTAGGGGGTAATATTTAATTTATCCTCTCTCTGCCTACACGCGCATACTTTAGTGATCTCTCACAAACGATGATCAACAAACAAGATGGTGAAAATGTAACAATAATTTATTATACAATAATTACAATAAGCGGAAACTGGTTCCGTTATGGCCTAAATTCATCACTAGGCTTAAGCCAATCAATATAATGGTTATATGGTTAATACTTAAATTTTAGGATGTATTGCCCCGCTCCGTGAACGGTTGGTTCTGCAATTATCATGTTCTGTGGGCTGCTTCACCTATAATCTTCTGTACAGAAGGAGCGTCTGTAACATATAAGATAAGATAAGAGACTTCGGTGATCACGGAAGTGTGAATAACCGGCTTCTACACAGGTGTTGTGTAGGCATCAACCAGTGCGGTTGGCTTCCTGTGGGCTGCTTCACCTATGGTTCCAGGTGACTTCGGTGATCACGGAAGTGTGAATACCAATAACCGGCTTCTACACATGTATTGTGTAGGCAACAATCAGTGCGGTTGGCTTCAGCGTTACGTTTAGAGTAAGGCTGGTAATGATGAGTTGTCCTCCTCTGGTCCTGTCGATCGGTGCAGGGGTGAGGTAGGGGTTGGATACAAGTCGCGTGGATAGCGGTGAGTCCAGCTCCTG
>MUZC01004481.1:130818-141360 GCA_002072015.1 Radix auricularia | reverse complement strand
ATATTATTGGTTACACCAATATAATTCGATCCATCTACCTGATGGTTATTTAATATATTTTATAACATAAGACTGAAATGATAATTCATTACCATCTCGTAAGTGGATGGTGGAATAAATACATTATCGTTATTGGAAACACCAATATGATTTGATCCATCCATCTGATGGTTCGCGTGTTATCACATTTAGTTATGAAAGGAGAAATACAATGTCGCACGTGGCCGCGCATGGCGTAACGGCGTCAACATGTCTCTACAATTTCAATATGACATTGCACGAAGATTAATATTTAAATACCGGCGTGAAATATGCTTATAAATACGAGGGAATCAAGTTAGAGTCCAACTTACATAGATTCTGGCTAACGGGTAATGGTGCCGGCTCTCTCACGACAAGGATGTCTATAGATTCAGTTCAATGGCTTGAACACTCATTCGATATAGCTCTCTGTGATCACTTGGGCGGAAAGGATGGGTCTTGCCGGTGTATCAATTTTTATACACGTGTGTAATTTTATGCAGACCTCACTGATTGGATAGCCTCTCTTTCGGGCAACCTTGACCGGTCATGTACTCCGCTGCATATTTAATTAGTGACCTTTGATCCGTCAAGTGTTTCGTCAGTGACTTCCCCTTTTGTTTTGTTGTTATTCTCGTGCAAATCGCAGTGGGCTAATAAATTTCACCACATAATTCTCTCATCATATTACGAAAATCAGCCTCAAATATGGTTTATTACTGTAAATTTTTATCTGTAAAAACATAGACAATCAGTAATTATAGTTTTATACATTTAAAAGAAGATACTAAAACTCAAAAAGGTCTTACAAATTAAAACGTTTATTTTGGTATGCTATTTAATAGTTATTTACACTGTATTCTCTAGCGTTGATTTGGTTGCGTCTTCTACATCCACTTTGTTTTTACAACTAGCAAGCAAATCTTGCGAGCTTTGGCGGCTATAAAATCTGAAATAATTTCGTTATTGCCAAGAAACTTAGCAACATTCTTTGCTTCACTTCTAGCTTTTGGATCACTTTTTTTGCTCTGCATCGTCGAAAAGTATTTAATAGATTTCGCCTGCTTGATATCGCACTGCCTTTCCACTTTCATCACGGCTGTCACATATTGTTTCACAAAGTGGTTTCACATAAATATTTTGAACATATATGAAAAGGAAACAAAATAAAAACATAAGATTTTTTTAAATATTATACCAAAAACGCTATTGCATCAGGACAAGTTTTTGCCGTATCACGTAGCAGCATGTTGTAACTGTGACAGATACAAAGTTTACAAAATGCCCAAGGCATTCATTGTAAAAGAGGAGGATGTACGCCTCGCCTATGTCCCTTTAACTCGCATCGTTGTCGTATGCACTGATCGCGGATATCAGCAGCATCTGAGTCCAATTGTTCCAATAGAAAGACATTTGATACTTTCTTCTACTTCAAGAAAATGTATCTATTGCTCGTGGATTACTGCAGATATATCCACCTCCTGTGTCTACATAGCAAATTGACAGTGACATCTGTCCTTGGTGACTTTGGTCCGGTGTGCAATCAATTATTATGTCTGATGACTGACAACGTGCCAATGGAGGCACAGTAACATTATAGTAACATGTTAAATAAAAGGTAAGACTTTACGATATCTTATTATATAAAGTATACACCTAGCCCCGCCCCCCTAGAAGGAACAGCGGGTGTCCTTAGATAGAAATTCTTCTTAAATAGAGGATCCACTTTATGCACGTGGAAAAATAATTTTTGAAATAGGATTTAGGATGATGATAATATATTTTTTCTATTAGCACGATAATTTTACTATTATTTAATCTTGAAAAAAAAAAGCATTATAAAGTTTTCTTGATATCGATGTTATAAAAACCAGTATTACGTAATAGTAGTACATTTGTTTTAAAGTAGTAAAAATGTTTAGCCAAAGAGGGGAACCCTGAAAAATTCGAGGCTCACGGCGATTGCCCCGTTCGCCTTGTCCTAAGGCCGGGCCTGATTGGTTCCTACACCAGTTAAAATAGTAAATCTTGTGTCGTATATCAGTGGCCTCACTATGGTTGGTGTCACCCGGGGCGGTAGCTCATTGTGTCACCCCCTCATGACTTAACCCATTCAACTCCTTCGAGTTTTCCAGTGCCAAGTAATGGGAACATACAGAATTTTACATTTTGGTGTCACCCCCCTGATGGTGTCACCCGGGGCGGCCCGCCTCCACGCATCCCTTTAGTGACGTCACTGTCGTAGGTGGCTTGAGTAGAGAAGAATGTCAACAGTGCCACTGCACAAAATTATGTCAAAATGTTACCAGTTTAAAACCCTTCGTTTTTAAATCTAATGTGTTAGATACTGAGAGGAAAATGGCACTGCGATCCTGTACTCATCATCAAACGTTACTGCCAAACTTTCAAGCTACTGTCTATGAAACCAAAAATATTTACCGCTTTTCTCTGCAACTAATTCATACACAGCACGTATGATACTATCATACAAAAACTGTGGTGATTACTCCAAAGTCACAGCTTTTACATGTATGTGATACAATAATACAAATTCTTAGCATGTAACACAATGTTACAAGAAACGCTTTGGCTCTGTAAGGCAAAATCATATCAAACGCTTTATGTGGCACAATCAGATAAAACCATTTATAAGACACAATCAGATAAAACCCTTTATAAGACACAATCAGATAAAACCATTTATAAGACACAATCAGATAAAACCATTTATATGACACAATCAGATAAAACCATTTATAAGACACAATCAGATAAAACCATTTTTAAGACACAATCAGATAAAACCCTTTATAAGACACAATCAGTTAAAACCCTTTATAAGACACAATCAGATAAAACCCTTTATAAGACACAATCAGGCCAGACATAGACTGCCTCTCATTGTCACAATTGTCCAATGGTTATTGTCCGAAATAAGTTCATTAACCAAACTAACTGAATTAGTCGAAAGTATATAAAATAGCGTCCTGAATTTTTGTGTTCGCAGTTAGCAATAAAGATTTTTTTTAACGAGAATAGATGTAGAGTCTACATGAAATGTGCTTTTTGTTTATAAATTGAGCTTTTATTTTTGTTGAATATTTTGGGTAGACTCATTTGTTTTCAGTGGCGTAGCTAGAGATTTGGAAGCCCTATCATTTTAACCGAAGGCGTATTATACATTTTATGTAAAAAAAATTTTTTTTTTTTGGGGGGGGGGTGTGTCAAATTTGGACCCTCCTCCACTCCCCTAGCGACACCACTTTTTGTTATATTTGGTTGTTGGCATTATCCTAAAACACTTTTTCTTATTTTCTTTTTACTTTAAAATTTCATACATATTTGAATATTAAAATTAAAATACAACCAACAAAGCAATACGTTTTATTTGAATTTATTTCTATTACAAGTAATTTTTATTATTAAAAAAACTCGACATACGGGGTAACTTTAAAAAAAAATAAGTAGAGACAAAATGGGAGAATGAGAAAGTAAAGGAGGAAAAGAAAGAGAGAGAGAGAGAGTCAAAGAGAAATAAAGAGAGAGCAAGAGAGAGGGGAAGAGAGACAGAGAGAAAAATAGAGAGCCAGAGGGTGGGAGAAAAATAAAAAGAGTTAGAAAGAGAGAGAGCCCGAGAGAGTATGAAAGAGAAATAAAGATATTTAGAAAGAGAGAGAGAGTGAGCCAGACAGAAATAAAGAGAGATAGAAAAAGATATAGAGAGACTTAGAGTTGGAGATTGTGGAGGAAGAAAAGGCGGGGTTAAATGAACAGTCCGACTAAACCATCAACTCCAATGGGTGCCGACTATGTTGTGTCGACTCGACAGGGATCTCCATCATTTTACCACAGGCACAAGCCCGAGGAGAATCGACCCCTTTGGTCAATTCGACATGTCGCCTAGCTGGTGCAGGATTTTGGCTCTGGACAAGGATCAGCATACCCCAGGACATCCGAGCACACCTCGTCTTTGGTTCGTGATTTTATTACCGTGTAAATTCTCTGGAAAATTGAGATTACATTTGTATAATAGCGATAGGAAAAGAAAATTTAAAAATTAATTTTACTTTTACAAAATTGCGATTATATTTTCGTCCGAAAACAAACAAAAAAAAAGGGGGGGGGGGTAAATGTCCCTTTCTTGATTGGAACATCCTCCACATCCTATGGCACTGGATACTTTACATCACGTGACCACCCACCATTTTAGCGAAGCCGTCGTTCTCAGACAGAAACCACGTGACACCAGAAAGCTCCACAAGATTCCACGCCTGTAGAACTTTGGCCAGATCGATGCGACACCTGGAAAAAATATGATTTCTGACTTCATCTAACGGGCAGCTATTTCACTCAAAAAGTAATGTTTAATGAAAATTGAGAGTGGGCATTTAGAGTTGGCATTTAGAGCGGGGATTTAGAGTGGGTATTTTGAGTGGGAATTTAGAGTTGGAATCGAGGGTGGGCATTTGAGTTGGAATCGAGAGTGGGCATTAGCGTGGGCTATTAGAGCGGGCATTTTGAGTGGGCATTTAGGGTGGGAATCAAGATTGGGCATTTAGAATAGGCATTAACATTGGTCATTTAGAGTGGGGATTTAGGGCGGGCATTAAGAGTGGAGAAGGTACTGGATGGGTTGGCACTTTCTATAGCAAACCCATCCAGTACCTTGCATATGCTGTTGACATAGCCATGCTTGCCCAAAGTACTAAAGACGTATCAAAGTCATACATTGAATTAGAAGAAGCATCACTGCAAACAGGACTGGAAGTCAACAACAACAACAAACAAACAAAAAAAACAAAAAACAAAACAAAAAAACAAAACCCTAGAAAGAGAAGAAATGACAGGTGAAGACATTAAAATTAGGAACCTGACTTTTGAAAAAGTGAATCAATTCAACTACTTAGGATCACTAATAAATTAAAGGAATGAATTAATTCTAGAAATCAAAGAAAGAATGTCAGCTGGGAATAGAGCATACTTTAGTAGCCAGAGAATCCTCAAAAACAAAAACATTACAAGAGAAACAAAGAAAACTCTTTGTAAAACGGTCATCAGACCAGCTGTAACATATGCAAGTGAAACTTGGACCTTTAACGAAAACAGCAGGAAAACTGTTTAATACACGGGAGAGATAAGTTCTCAGTAAAATATACGGACCATCAAAGGATGAGTTCGGATGGAGGATAAGAATCAACCATGAACTATACAGTCTATATCAGGATGCCACAATAATTTGCAGAAATAAAAAAATCAGACTGCACTGGTCAGGACACCTAGAAAGAATGTCAAATGATAGAGGAGTAAAGATTGTACACCATCAAAACCCCAGAGGAAAACGGCTCGAGGGAAGACCTAGGCTTAGATGGATGGATGATGTAGAGAAAGATCTACAACTGGAATCCAATATTGGAGAAGAAAGGCGTTGATAAGGCCTGAGGGGAAGGAGGTCGTGAGGCAGAAAAATAATAGCTCTAGCAATACTAGTGAAAATGAGTGAAATGAAAAAACAGCTGAATTCTAAAATAAAATTTTGAGATTGATTTTTACCTTTGAACCCCGTTAGGACACATGGCTTCTATGTATGATGTGTTCAACTTGGGCACAGGCTGTCTGAACAACAGGAACATATAAGGCCGCGGGGAATTCCTATGGAATAATGTGAACTATAGAGTGAACGTAACAAAAATCTTATAAAAATAAAACTACGATTAGAAGTTGCTGCCGAGTTTTTAAAATATGTACTATATGCTTTTAAAAAAATATTTATGTCCCTTTAAAAATAAGGTTATTTTTCAAAGTTTTAACGTCATTTTGAAATTAGTTTAAATGTTATTTACTGAATGGCAACGCGGCTCAAAGACGACATCTCTGTAAATGAAATAAGGTTAAGTTTAAAATGAACCAATGCTAAAGGCATTGAAAATAATCTCATTATTGCAGCTGTGCAAAATTTAAGAGTAGCACCTATGAATTAAATTTATTACACACACAAAATTAATGAATAATTGGAAAAAGAGAGAAATAATAACAATACTTAGCCGTGAACATTTAGCTTAGATGTTTTAAAATGTAATTCCTAAAAATGGATTTTTAAAGATTTTTTTGATAAATGAATTTTTTTTTTATTTTGGGATTCAATTTTGGGGAGAATGCCACGTTAAATACGAATCGTTGGTAAGTCAGAATTAGATTCCGTCGAACTGGCTTCTAATGCTAGGAATTTGATTAGGTCACATGTTACATACATGCAATGAGAAGGGATATGCTGTCAGTATAGTATATTTGCAAGTGAAATTCGTTGGGTTCAGCTTTTATAAATGAAGAAATTAATTATGAAAGTAAATAATATTCTTCAAGAATTACTTTGACCAATAGTACATACGATAAGAAAGTATTTGGTCCAAAGTACATACGGTGAGAATGGGTTTGGTCCAAAGTACACACGGTGAGAATGTGTTTGGTCCAAAGTACTTATGATAAAAATGGGTTTGATCCACAGTAGATACGGTAAGAATGAATGGTCGAAAGTACAAACGGTAAGAATGGGTTTAGTCCAAAGTACATACGGTAAGAATGGGTTTGGTCCAAAATACGGGGCTATCTCATCTCCTGTACTGACGTCACCGTTTCTGATGTTACCCACCAACCAGTGAGTGACCACCGTGACGTTTGTAGCGTTGGCAGGGGCGTCAGCAGCTGGGGCGACGTCCACCAAAAACAAAGTGTAGACTTGATCTGAAAACAAAAATGGAAAAGTAGACTTGATATGTTTACAGAAGTAAATGTCAGGGAAACATGACGGAAAGAGTTCAGGTCTGCTCCCAGCAATGGTTTACGAGAGTGTGTGTGGGGGGGGGGGGGGGGGGGTTGTAGATACTTCACCAAGGTCGGATCTTTATGTGTGTGTGTCGCCTTTTAAAATGTATACGTCTTATAAATAAAAGCCGATCTTAAAATCATATAGCTGTTATTTGCGTTAAATAGTTGGAACTAGTGGACCTCACAAGCTACCATAGAACGATACACTAAACTATCAAACTGGCTCATTTAGATTAAATTATCTCATTTCAAATATAAACACCATCATCCGTTTTTTAACAAGTGTTCTTTGGGACATTTGTCGCTCTCGAAACAACATTGCTTAGCGTTATTTTTTTATTTATTTATTTATTTATTTTATTTTATTTTTGTGTGTGTGTGTGTGCTTAGTGTATGGTTCTACTTTATAAATTAGCTTTTCAAATAAATTGTAAAAAGTATTTGAAAAGCTAATTGTTTTTTTACTTGACTCAAAAAACGAAATTTTAAAAATGTATGCTTACCTGTAAAAATGTTACCCGGAATCATGTCTATGAAAGAAAGCTGCACGTTCGGCCTAAGTCTGGCCATTCCTGGTCTCTGTGTGCGGTCACTGAAGGGGTCCACTTTGAACGAACCACGACTGGACAAGGAAATAAATTAACATTAAATGTGGCAAAGTCTCCACGAGTTGTACCCTATCAAAAACATAATTAAATCAATATATAAAGTTCAGTGCAAAATTCGTTAGTTTTTCTGTAAGGTATTTTTGGTAGTGACTCTGTAAGACTTTAATCGGTGGCGAGTCTGTAAGAATTTTGTTCGTTTCTGATTCTACAATTTTTTAATTTTTTTTTTCTGTTTTTTTTTAAATTTTCTTCTTCTTCGTTCTCAATATTTAATATTGAGTTTTGCCACGAGTTTTGCGCCGATTGGCCCGTGGTCTCCGACTTCAGCCAGCTGTATTTTCTGGATTTGCTTCCATAGCCTTTGGTCAGCCAAGACCATCTGCAAGGCAGCAGTTGTTTTTTGGCAAGTGATGCAGCGTTCACATACCACGGCTAAGGGTTCCATGCATTACCCCACCGCTTTTCACCCATTTGGAGCTGGGTGGAACTCGGGGACGCCCTGGGCCCCGGGAGCAAGTCCTTGGCTTCCCATGGATTCGAACTCGTGACCATCGGAACGACAGTCGAGCGCCACTCGACCACCGCGGCCCCCCCCCTTTTTTTTTTAGTGACTTTGAATTTTTTTTTTGTCCGGTAGTGATTCTGTGAAAAAAATGGCAGTGATTTTGTAAGGCTTTTTTTCGGTAGTGATTCATATGAACGTTTAGAGAGGGGAGCATTTAATTGATTATTTTTATAAATCAACTGTGCAACTAAAAAATAAATATTGACAAATAACATCGACTGTTGAAAAATGCTCCTATATTACCATTTTATTATTTTTTAAAAATATTTTATTATTTACAAAACAAATGATTTGTGTGTACTTGTCACGGGTGACCAATTTGCCCTTGTAACTTGTGAGTTGCGCACGGTGGTGTGTTTGGTGGTCATTTTTGGTTTTTTAAAGTTATTGGCTAGTGGTGCGAAAGTGTGCAAAAGTAATTTTTTTTATTGACGTTATTAGAATATGTGTAAAAGTTTAGAGAAATTTTGTGTAGATGGTTGTGGTGGCAAGTGGGGACGCCATTAAAGTTTGTTTTGTTAGCAGAGTCGTTATTTCTTGTGTAATATGAATTTTTTAAAATCTGATATAAGCGGCCCAGATACAATTATTAGGAAGCTTGTGGCAGTATTTTCATATAAAACATCCGTTTTTTTTGGCTTCGATTGCGAGAAAGCATGTCGCCGATCTCGTTCTAGTTATGATCAGCGTTTAAAAAGCACAATTATAAAACCCGTAAAAACAAAGTTTTTGGCTATAAATCCCTTATATATGAGTCAGAACTAAAAGTATTATCTATATTTAATAGAATACTCATAGCGTCACAAACATTTACAAACTGAACGTGACTGAACTCCCTCTGCTGTAAAGCAGGGGTGTGTGTGGTCATAGATGGCTGGACTGAACTCCAGTTAACTTAAGGGGTGAACAATAGCAGGCGGTGACATTAAGATAAACTAAAAGTGCATTAATTTAATCACGGTTCATTCGATCGATATGACATTTTAATACAATGCATCGTTAGGTGACACAAGTGTATATGCAAAATTTCAGCTCGATTGCATTACGGGAATTGGGTAATTTTTAACTTTTGTTTTTCCGCCCGACCGACCGCGAGTCCATGACAAGTTGGGGAAGTTACATGTAATATAAGGGAATGATAAAGGTATTGGGGGAGGAACTTGACACAACCCTGATGGAATTCATCCAAGCTAAGCCCCTGTTCTGTTTGAGAGACTTACGTGAGGGAGTAGTTGAGACAGCAGGACATGACCCAGTAGTCGTCGGTTGAGTACGTGACGTCAATGCTTACGGACAGTGTGGTGACGTACGGCAGGTTCGTATCCAGCGATGACGTCGTGTTGTCGCTGAGACTCACCGTCAAGTTGGCGCCCTTAAAGACTTTGTGCAAGACTGTGATATGGAATAGACAGACTTTTATATAACTGATCTCATTAGTGACTGTAAGATGGGATAGAAAGACTTTTATAGCTGATCTCATTAGTGACTGTAAGATGGGATAGACAGACTTTTATATAACTGATCTCATTAGTGGCTGTAAGATGTGATAGACATACCTTTATATAGCTGATCTCATTAGTGACTGTAAGATGTGATAGACAGACTTTCATATAGCTGATCTCATTAGTGACTGTAAGATGGGATAGACAGACTTTTATATAGCTGATCTCATTAGTGGCTGTAAGATGTGATAGACAGACTTTTATATAGCTGATCTCATTAGTGACTGTAAGATGTGATAGACAGACTTTTATATAGCTGATCTCATTAGTGACTGTAAGATGGGACAGACAGACTTTTATATAGCTGATCTCATTAGTGGCTGTAAGATGGGATAGACAGACTTTTATATAGCTGATCTCATTAGTGGCTGTAAGATGTGATAGACAGACTTTTATATAACTGATCTCATTAGTGACTGTAAGATGGGATAGACAGACTTTTATATAACTGATCTCATTAGTGACTGTAATATGTGATAGACAGACTTTTATAGCTGATCTCATTAGTGACTGTAAGATGGGATAGACAGACTTTTATAGCTGATCTCATTAGTGACTGTAAGATGGGATAGACAGACTTTTATATAACTGATCTCATTAGTGACTGTAAGATGTGATAGACAGAGTTTTATATAGCTGATCTCATTAGTGACTGTAAGATGTGATAGACAGACTTTTATAGCTGATCTCATTAGTGACTGTAAGATGTGATAGACATAATTTTATATAGCTGATCTCAGTAGTGACTGTAAGATGTGATAGACAGACTTTTATAGCTGATCTCAGTAGTGACTGTAAGATGGGATAGACAGACTTTTATATAACTGATCTCATTAGTGACTGTAAGATGTGATAGACAGACTTTTATATAACTGATCTCATTAGTGACTGTAAGATGTGATAGACAGACTTTTATAGCTGATCTCAGTAGTGACTGTAAGATGTGATAGACAGACTTTTATATAGCTGATCTCATGAGTGACTGTAAGATGTGATAGACAGACTTTTATATAGCTGATCTCAT
>MUZC01004481.1:114939-130588 GCA_002072015.1 Radix auricularia | reverse complement strand
TATAGCTGATCTCAGTAGTGACTGTAAGATGTGATAGACAGACCTTTATATAGCTGATCTCAGTAATGACTGTAAGATGTGATAGACAGACTTTTATATAGCTGATCTCATGAGTGACTGTAATATGTGATAGACAGACTTTTATAGCTGATCTCAGTAGTGACTGTAAGATGGGATAGACATACATTTATAGCTGATCTCAGTAGTGACTGTAATATGTGATAGACAGACTTTTATATAGCTGATCTCAGTAATGACTGTAAGATGTGATAGACAGACTTTTATATAGCTGATCTCAGTAATGACTGTAAGATGTGATAGACAGACTTTTATATAGCTGATCTATCTCAGTAGTGACTGTAAGATGGGATAGACAGACTTTTATATAGCTGATCTATCTCAGTAGTTACTGTAATATGTGATAGACATACTTTTACATAGCTGATCTATCTCAGTAGTGACTGTAAGATGGGATAGACAGACTTTTATATAGCTGATCTATCTTAGTAGTGACTGTAAGATGGGATAGACATACTTTTACATAGCTGATCTATCTCAGTAGTGACTGTAATATGTGATAGACAGACTTTTATATAGCTGATCTCAGTAGTGACTAAGATGTGATAGACAGACTTTTATATAGTTGATCTATCTCAGTAGTGACTGTAATATGTGATTAACAGACTTTTATATAGCTGATCTCAGTAGTTAACAGAGGCGTCACTAGGGTTGGTGTCACCCGGGGCGGTAGCTCATGGTGTCACCCAGGGCGGTAGCTCATGGTGTCACCCCCTCATCATTTAATCCATAGAACTCCTTCGTGTTTTCCAGTGCCAAATAACGGGAATATATAGAGTTTTATGGTCTGGTGTCACCCCCCTGATGGTGTCACCCGGGGCGGCCCGCCCCCCTCCGCACCCCCTAGCGACGCCACTGGTAGTTATTGAGGGACATAGTACAACAGTTAAAAGCAGTTAAAAGGTTCAAAATGATATATTTCGATATATTTTAGACAAGAGAAAGAGCTCAATAAAAAAAAGTCAATTAACTGTTTTTGCTACTTCCCTTGAGACATTTTACTTTAATCAAAATTAACGATTAATTCATTAAACTAATCGTTATTTTTTCAAAAGTTAACGATTAAATTTTAATTAATCGTTACCAGCCCTAATTATACTTTTCATCACTCAAAAAAATCAAAAGCAAACAATCTTTCTTGGGAATTAAATTGTTATTTGTAATTTGTAAGTACACTGATGGTGCTGGTTTGGATTTATAGTCTTATTTGGTGTTACGTATGATTTAAGCGACACTTATGTGTGTCCGGGTTAAATGACACACTTGGATTGTTCATTTAATGGACATACTATGTTTTTTTGTTTTTTTTTAAATTTACATTCTATGATGCTGAAGTTAATGATATACTATGATATTAATGTTAATTGACATACCATGATGCTGAAGTTAATGATATACTAGAAGTTAATGATATACTATGATATTAATGTTAATTGACATACCATGATGCTGAAGTTAATGATATACTATGATATTAATGTTAATTGTCATACCATGATGCTGAAGTTAATTATATACTATGATATTAATGTTAATTGACATACCATGATGCTGAAGTTAATTATATACTATGATATTAATGTTAATTGAATACCATGATGCTGAAGTTAATTATATACTATGATACTAATGTTAATTGACATACCATGATGCTGAAGTTAATTATATACTATGATATTAATGTTAATTGACATACCATGATGCTGAAGTTAACGATATACTACGATATTGATGTTAATGCACATACTATAATGTAGAAGAGAAAGGACATTTATGGGTGCTGTCGAGAAGGGGTGACCTCTACGCGGTTTGACAGACGAGTAGGGTCGTGGAGCAGATCACGATCAGAAACTGACAACTCCTGGCATGGAATGTATTTTATGGACTTTTTTTTTTGGGGGGGGGGGTGTATTTTATGGATATATTTTGGTGCTGTATTTTATGGACATATTTTTGGGGCTGTATTTTATGGAGATATATTGGTGCTGTATTTTATGGACATGGTATGGTGTTAAAGCTAATGGACATACTGGGTTGTTGTGAAGCGAGTAGTGGACAGTTGTCAACAAGTAGCATCTCTTTCTGTTTCTGTATGGAGTAGGCATCGGCCACTACAGACATTAAGTTGATGTGACTTGGCTCTGTGGAGGGAAACGGAAAAGACATGCAGTCATTTTCTCTTGCGTTGCTATTTTAAGCTATTCAATTTTAGATTAAGCATATAATTAAACCACTCATTGAGCAATTTAATTGATTGTAAAATTTAACAGCTGCTTCCATTAATTTAAGCGGTACAAGCACGTAGAGTAGTTAAAAAAAAAACCTTTGCGTATTTTTCACACAAAAATTATTAGCTGCAAGTGTCCAGTACCTTCCACGACTCTGTACTTTCTGATGACGTTTAAAGTTGCCAGAAAAGCGTCCACGTACCTGTCATGACGCTAACCCTGTGATAGTATGAAGAGTGGCCAGGAAAGCTTTCACGTACCTGTGAGGACGCTGTCTTCGGTGACTATGTTAAGAATGGCCAGGAAAGTTGCCACGTTGAATCCCCCAATGTTGTTGGCCTGGAATGCACTCTGAAGAAGCTGCTGAACTTGTGTCACGTTTAACGGCTGCAGCTGGGTGAAGACGGCGGTCAGGTAGACGTTGGGCTTGGGAAAGGGGTTGCGGGGCCCCCTGTAGCCCACAATAGCCTGGGAGGTAAAAACAAACTTTAACTGGTGTTCTCATAATCGTCCAATATGCGTCTGGGCAATTCAAGTAATGACTACAACGCATGTTATAACCAGATTATTAATGCAATATTTATGTCCAATAGGACTTTTAACACTATTGACGTTGTTTGAGAAGAATCAAATTTTCAAAAAAGAAAAGAATTATAACCTGACAACGATGATTATCGTTCATTTGAAATCAATTAATTGATCCTAGATGTATAATAATTTAAGCATTCATCTCACCATTCCCTGTTTATANTATATATATATATATATATATATATTTCACACCATCCATCTCACCGTGCCATTGTCCATGGATCCATTGACACAGTTGACGTAGAGTCCGTGAAGGAAGTAGTACCCCACGTCCCAGATGATCACCGTAGACAGGGTCTCGTTAGGCAGGGGATCCCACGTGACTGTTGGCGTGTAACTGAGTGACATGGAGCTGACCCGTGTGATGTTCAAAGGGTTGACCTGGTAGTTGGTCACAGCTAGCACCTGGAAGTCGTGGCCGCAGGCAAAGATCGAGGCTGGGCAGGACATGTAAAATTTTAACTACTTGTTTTATACTGGAAGAAATAAGCAGTGCATCTTCGATGCTAAGTAACACACTTAATTTACATTATTATTGGGTGGGTGGGGGGTAACTGTTTGATTATAGATCATTGAATGGACTTTTTAAAAGCAAACACCATCGTTTTCTTCTACTTTTTAATAGATGGATTTAAGTTTGAAAGACGGTGTTAGTGTTAGCGTTATAATTCTATAATTAGAAGATTCTATAACAGAGAGAGCAACGTTTCGTACGTCAACAGATTGAGTGAGATTTCACAGCAATTGCTAGAGCTAAACGTTTCTTGTTAGTATTATCTAGAAGTAGGTCTAGGTGACAAAGTCTATTTTCTTTCCCTCAATGTAGTGGGAATAGACTTTGTCAAGAAGCATGCTTTTATCAGGAGCGATATTGGACTCATAACAAAAGGGACTTAACAATGTGAAACACATTAGAATCTATATATTCAGTCTTTGAAAAAAGCAAACTCTTAAGCGACGTCACAAACAGGTGACATGAAAAAACGCGTGTCTGGGATAATTGCGAAATTTAGTTGGAAAAAATAGACAGTTCAATTAAATGTTAAATGTCTCTCTAGTAAAAAAAAAAAAAAAACAAAAAACAAATAATAAAACTCGAATTAGCGTTTAAATGCAATTTCCAACAAGAATTTCCGACCATTTTTTATATAAGGGAAATTATTCTAGATAATATTAAAAATCATTTCAAATCAACAATTCTGAAAGTAAACAAAACAATTGCTATCTACAACATTGCTTTAAATATTATTACCAAACAATAGCTAATTTAAAAAAAGAAAAAATATCAGTATTTTGTCAATTTCTTGCCAACCATAACATCTATGGGATTTAAACAAACACCAAACAATAGCTGTTTGTTTCAATCCCATAGATGTTATGGTTGGCAAGAAATTGACAAGATACTGATATTTTTTCTTTTTTTAAATTTTCCAGGAAATCCAGTAAACATTTTCGGTATTTTTTCCCATGCACATTCTTTGAGACCTCCTTAACATCTTTGCTAAAGATCCGAACCCTCTATCTGGTATGGTTCAGAAGTAGTTGTTTGTGCAAGCTCGAACAGGCAGGACAGACATTTAAAATATATAAACGCAATTTGTCCCATGGGGAAATTGCGTTAAAAATGTCCTCAACGATCTTAGATAGCTTTAAAAGTGTACACTAGAAAGAATCGAGTGTTAATGTTTGCTTTTTTTCCCTGAAGCAACAAGATCAAAAATCTTATTTTATTCTAGGGCTGCGTAAATTAACGATTAATTTTTCGATTAATCGTTAAAAATTGTATCGATTAAATATCGATTTAAATAATTTAATCGTTAAATTTCGATTAAGATTTAAGAAAATATTTTTTTTTTCAATTAAAAAAAATATGATTAAACAACATAATAGCCCAGATCACGTGATCTGTATCGCTGAGGAACATAGAACAGGCCATAGCTGTTAAAAATTTCAATTTTTCCCTAGAAAAATACTGAGGTAATATCGATTATAGAAGTGTTAGAGAACAGCTATAAATTTTGAAGCAATGAATTTTTAGAGTAGAAAGCTTAAAGCAGTAGATATAATATTTAAAAAGAAGAGCATCCATTGACATATTCCTAGAGTTTCTTGTCCTCCACGAGAAAACTCAATAAAACTGAAGAGTCTACGTTGGATGCACTGTAATTACTGTCGTTAACAACAACAATCCAAACAATAATACAATTTTAAAAAATTAAAAAATCAGCTAAAAAATTTTACCATATCGAGAACAATAAACAGCAATAGGCCTTGTTATAATTAACTGGAAGTCTCATTATAGAAATTTTGGGGCTATGTATATCACATTTAAGGACAAATTTCATTAAAAATTTTATAAAAGATACGAGTCAATATGTTGGTATATTGAGAAGCATGTATCTTGTGAGCTATTTGTGAATATTTCGTTAATTTTAGACAGTTAATTGGACTTGAAATAGGGAAAAACAGTTCCATATTGTTACTCTGAACAATTTTCAAAACATTGGGATTCAACTGTATTTATGCTTCAAAGCATTGTTCTGTTGAAATATAAGCTAAAAATATAGGCTGTGACGTTTTCCCGTTTTAGAAATGACAAACCCAATGGAAAACGCACATTATTCTCCGTTCTTTTTTTAAAAAGCCGAATTTATCCAAAGGTTTTACCATTAGGGGCGTTGTAAACAACCTTGACCAGTTTAACGTCTCCAAGCACTTTCGTTGAGTCGTCGAAAACACGGGCAGCGATAGAGAGCTTTTGCACGTCTGGATTAAGGCAGGCAGCAGTGTTCGGCCCCTGCCAAAGTCAAGGTAAACGTATGATGTAAACAGCGTCAATGGAGAATGAACGATGGTCACATAACATAGAGAGAATCATTATTCGCGTCGAACGCTATTTCCCTGTCTTTACCTACTGGTAAAGCATTTGTCACTAAAGCTAAGAACAACTCCATCTTACATCCCCAAAACACATTCAAGAATATTTAGCGTATACATTTTTCTAGCATCATTAGACTATTGTTAAATAAGTTCTTTTCCTTTTCAAGCGTACGCTATATGTGTAGCGAATCATGCCATTGAAAACGGTGGTCAAGTTACAGGTGTGCTCGCCTGGCACACAGAGACTCACTGGTTCAAATCCCCGTGGAAGTTTTATCCGAGTGCAACCAGCTCCAAACGGAAACCTGAATCTAGTTACGGAAAGAAAGGTGGCTGGGCATAGTGCTCCACAATCCACTCATGAACTTGGCCTTTCAATGCTGCGTCATTTGCCATTAAACAGGTTTGGTCTGTGCGTTCTTATAAGCCCATGGAACGCAAGAATTCTCTGCAATAGAAGGAGTGTCTGTGTGTGTGTGTGTGTGTTTTTTTTTTGTTTGTTTTTTTTAAATCTACAATTACTACTTACGTTAGGACAAGTCTCGTTATAGTGAGACCCAAACCAGAACCTATCACTGTCCAGCAGGATCTGCTTGAGGGCCTCAGAACATTTTGCCTCGTCATCACACGAGGTTTGGCCTGGGGACAAGATATTATTGTTAAAATGAAAACGTTTTTTTTTAATTATTTATCACAAAATCTATCTTGATATCCCTTTTATTGTAATACCATTAAAATAGTCAAAATTAATCATAAAGAAAAAAACATTTATAACTTAATTTAGACAGAAGATTGTTTAGATTAGATGAATGCTAAAGAAATAACACACTGATCCATTAGTTGTTTTCATTTTGTATGTATGTGTGTCAGCCTTATTAACTGTTATTATTTAATTTGTGTCTATTTGACAGCCGAAACTTCTGGGGGCTTCTTAACGTCGGGTCTCATTTCGTCAATATTTACCGCGCACTGCCAGCATCAACCCCAGCAGACACGTCAGTAGAAGCAAAGTCATCTTATCTCCCCTTATCAATTGTATGGATGTTTGAACTTGACCTCTGGATGAGTGGTGTGAGAACGAGGTTGATTTCTGACAAAACATATACAGAATCAATGAGATACACTCCTGACAATATCTCTTCTTATTTTAGATTTTATGTTTTCCTCAAACGGTTTGAATTTTGTCAAAACTTTTTTTTAAAAAATTAAATACTTTTTACCTTAACTTTTATTTGTATATGATATATTTTCTAATAGTAAATAAAAGTCTCAAAAAGGTTTAAGTAATTTGCATTTTGTCATTGTAAATGAAAGGTAATCGAAATGACATTTAAACAATGCCTTTATAATCTTTATTATTATTATCGTATATATACTCGTTCTAAAGTGGTTCTAAAGCCGACATATTTAGGACAAAATCTAAGGGGAAAAGTGTGTATGTGAAGGGGGGGGGGTTGGCTGACGAGCGGTTTTGCACACTTAATAATTTTCTCTTCCAAAAGAGGGAGTGGGGTTGGCTTATGAACGAACGGACTATAGAAAGAGTACATACTGTAATTTACGACGCAGTTTTAAAGTAACGTATTGTTCTGTGAATTATTTCATTAAGTCAAATAATGTTGCATTTTTCCCTATTTAATATGTGACATTTCACTACTGAATTACCTGTGTAGCGTCTTATCACTTAGAAGGAAGCGCCTGTGCCTGTGGGAATAGTTGATCCTTAACAAAACACAACGGAATCAGTGGGATCGAATTTGGGGCAAGTAGATTATTCAGCGTTGACGATGGGACGTACCAGTGAAATAAAACTTATATATACGCATGCACTACTGAGGGCTACTTACTATAGGTCATCGCGTTTGGGAAAAATGCTAGGTGACTGTCGAAATAGGAATCAGTTTCAGGGGCTCTTAAATTTTATATTTTCGGTGTTTTTAATTGATCTGTACAAATATCCAACTGAAATTAAATTCTTTACAAAATTTCTGCTTGGTTATTTTACAGTATTTTTTTTTAATATAAAAACTCACTATTCGGTCTTTTTTAAAATCATTTATATTAACTTGTGCTTTCTGAGCCGTGCGTGCCGAAAAAACTTTGGATCAATTTTTAACCCATTTCCTCGTAAGCTAGCGAGCTGAAATTTTGCAGGCAGACTCGTGCCGATGATAAAAATGACGTCTCAAAGTTTCAGATAAATCGAATGTACTGTAATTGAATTATTGAGTTTTTCAATTATTATTGTATTTATCTCTAGGTATCACGTTAATTTTTGAGATAGTGTCGTGGTGTGTATCCTGTTCAACAACCTTTCCTGTCGCGCAATGAGGTGCGCATTACATTGACATTACATTTTTAAAATATATTCACGATCGGTGCGCATTATATTAAACACGTTTTACGAGACATAACTAAAATTTTGTATTTTCGGATTGTTTTGCCCCGCGTATTATAATGAACATCCTTATGTTATCTCTCTCTCTCTCTCTCTCTCTCTCTCTCTATATATATATATATATTCATTGAAATTGGATGTTTGTTTCAATCAGTATCTCAACTTCTGATATAAATATTGTCAATCAAGTTTTCAATATGGACTTAAGAAAAAAATAGGATCCGGCTACCTGACTCGTCTTTAATGTCAAACACTGAGATAAATAAATCACATTATCCTAGCGGTAGCGTGCTGGACTGGCGAACCGAGGCAAAAAGAGACTCCCTGGTTCGATCCTCGGCGCTGGCAATGACCCCGGGGCGTTGTGCTAACCACGCAATCAATTGCTCGTTAGTGGTGGCTAAATGAAACTTGTGAACGCCCAATAGTCTGCCATTGACCTAAATGGGGCTATTATTATATTTTTTAAAAAATAAATCCCATCGTTTTAAATTTTTTGCTTATAAATCTTGTTTAAAATGTGTGTATGTAAAATACAACAGGTTAAAATTTTTGGTTTGTTTACAAAACATATTTAAATGCGGCTTCGTGTAATTTACAGGTTTGAATGCATGTTAGGGTTTTATAGGCTTTCAAACTATAATTTGTATGGGTGACGAGTTAAAATGTGGGTACATATCGTATTTAAAGTGGTTGTGTGTATCTAACAGGTTTAAACGGGGCTTTTTCCTTTGCTCGTGTTTAAAAGTTGGTGTTGTGTTATTAGCACGTTGAAATTGTGAGAAAGATTGCTCTCATGCATACGTAGAACCAAACATGTCAGTACAACAATACTTACTCCTGCAGTGTGTGGTTTATGACGGGAAGCGTGTTCTAAGTTTTGACAGTCAGCTGGTCTGATTATTGAAGTTTTTTTTTTCATTTCTGCCCACTTGTTTGGCTCGAAAACTCTGCTTGCTATTGTGCAAGTCTTTCCACATCTTCATTCAGTGACTTGAGCTTATTCGCACACATTGCCTGATGCCTTCAGGTCAGAAGCTTGGAGCTCAAAATCACTGACGGAAACACTGGGAATGCAACTCAGGTCAGTGATGTACGTCCACTGCAAAATCGTGTGGATGGGTGATGAACTCAAAACGACGAATGCTTTGCGAAATTCTTCAAACCGCGTTTTAAAAGACTGTGGGAGATTAGACGTTGAGCCTGCTAGCTGCTGAATATTAAGACGCAGGTTCACTTGATTTACACGTTTCTTTGGACTCCCACAGTTTTTCAAAGTATAGCAAACCTGTTTCAATTTCGCCGATGAAGAGTTCTAGCTTGTTTTCAAATGTTTTCACTGGTTGTTGCAGGGATAAGACTGTATAAGACCCTTATACTTTAACATTTAGGTTATTTAGATTATTTTTATATGTAATAGATATTTAGATCAAAGACAACTAAAGAAACAAAATACAATCGAAAATTGGTGTGCAAGACAGATGCAGCCATCAAAAGAGCCACATCTTGCTCGCAAGCCATGGTTTCACGAACCCTGGTTTATGACGGCTGCACGACTATGTTTGTATAAGTATCAGTAAACCGTTGATTTAGATATAAATACGGGTAGTTTTTTTTATAATTTAAATTGTCTAATTTTATTATTTACATTTTTATTTTTCTATCACACTTAGGGCCACCAAATTCACTTCGCCTACGGCCTCCGATTCTCTAAAGCTGGCCCTGTCCCCCTTCCTCCACCACTCGTTTTTCGAGCCCCCAAGCTCTTTGTCAAGTTATTATATTTTAGCCGCAGTTTTCCTTCCTTAGATTCTAGTTAGTTGTAGACTGTTTGTCCTTTTTGTACGCGTATTTAGTTTTACCGCCCGTTATCTTCAGCACTAATCGACCTACTTTATGTTTTCAAAAACCTCTGGGAAAAGCTTGGATTGCTTTAATGCAGTGGCGTAGCGAGGCTAGGGGGTGGTGGGGGTGGTCCACACCGCTTGTCACACATTAAAGGGGCGGCAATTTTTAACATTTGAAAAGTTCAGCCCAAATAGGTATCGATGTGTTTGGAAAATTAAGCGTTATACATCAGAGATGACGCTTTATTGGAGAACTCTAAACAAAAAGCATGTCATCGCAGGGCCGAAACTGTTTGGGCCGTATGACATGTCTGAACGGTAAACCATTGTTATTTACATTTTTTCCGGGGCTTACATGCATGACGTGTTACAAGGGCTAGTAGACTCAGTGACCACCACATCACGCCGTGTGCCGTGTGCTGGCGAAGGTTATGGGAAAGGTAAATAAAATGAGGTGGGTGTGCAGCGAGAATGTAGGCACCTTTAGAAAGGACGATCTGACCACATTGTCTTTTTGTTGCCCGATTACATCAGATCGGTGTTGGGGTGCAGTTAAATCTAAGAGAGGTTTCCTGAGAGGAATAGTGCATTTATCATAGTCATGAATCACTCATGAATGTACGTTGAATGCTGACTGGTTTTACGTGTATATACTTTTTCAAATCATGGTAAATTAAACGTTACAAAAAACTATTTCAAACTGAATTTAATTTTTAATCCATAATAATATTATGTTAAATTATTTTTATACCAAAAACTAAATTTTAAAAAGAATATATATAAAAAATAATACTAAATTTCTTCGGTGTAGATACAAAGGGGTCGAAACGCCCTAGGGTCGAACCCCCCCCCCCCCCCCCCCGTGTTCGAACTGTCGGGGTCGAACCAACCGGGGTCGAAACGACCTGGGGTCGAACTGGTAGGGTCGAACCGTCCGGGGTCGAAGTGTCCGTAATTCCTTAAAACTAATAGAGGGTTTTTTCACGTTTATTAGGATTGTCTGTTTGAGATATATTGATATATAATGTACCTGAAATTGATAAGAAATATGTTCGTTCCACAATAAGTGATTTAAGACTACAAAATCTTAAAAATTGTCCACAGAACAAGATATTAGAAATAATTTAAATTTTCATAGCACAGAACGCGATTGTCCTACTATGAACGTTGAGAAAGTAAATGAATAAATATTAGGACTGGTACTGAGTTTAAAAAATGTGTTCCATTAATCGGAAAAATAATAATCTATTAATATATTTATTTCGATTAATTATATTTTAAATAACTTTAAGTTACCCCTCCCCAACTCTTAAAAGCCGTATTTTCTATTCGAAAATGAGCATGTTTCATATCTTTTTTTTTCCATGTAATTATTAATATCTTAACACGCGTGAAGCCATGTAAAGTGTCATTGATTAAATTGAAAGCAATGAAAGATATATGTAGAACTTTTATTATGATATGAAGTCAATTTTTTTTTTACAAAAAAAAAGCAACAACCCCCTCGCTCCCCCTCGTCACACATCGACACAAATTTGTGATTACCCCCTCCAGGTTCGTGACGTCATTTATGGACGGCCCTTAAAATTTATGGAAAATAGACGACCACCCAGGGTGGCCAAAAAAATTATAGCGACGCCACTGCACTGCTTTAAAGTTGGCCTTTCTCGAACGGTATACTTGGAAAGTTTTTATAGAGTGTTTTTAAGAGACTAATAAAGGTTTTTTTTCCACATTTATTAGGATTGACTGTTTGAGACGGAATACGGACACTCCGCTGTGACACACACACACACAATGGTGTCGCTAGGGGGTGCGGTGGGGGCAGGCCGCCCCGGGTGACACCATCAGGGGGATGACACCAGACAGTAAAATTCTATATATTCCCGTTATATGGCACTGGAAAACTCAGAGGAGTTCTATGGGTTAAATCATAACGGGGTGACACCATGAGCTACCGCCCCGGGTGACACCATGAGCTACCGCCCCGGGTGACACCATGAGCTACTGCCCCGGGTGACACCAACCCTAGTGACGCCTCTGCACACACATATACACACACAAACACACACAAACACACACACACACAAACAATATATATATTTATAATGTACCTTTATTATTGCTCAGCCATGAAATTGAACCAGTTGCCATGTCAATGTAGGCCAGGCTAATGTTGTTAGCATTAGACCCAAGCTTCCTCATGACAGAGCGCCAAACATAACAAGTCACATTATCTTTTCTTTTAAATAATTTGGATTCTAAATCTCATATAAATGATAACGTTAATAAATTTTCACAATAATGTAATATAATATATTTAAACAATTGATTCAAATATCATATTTTTTACCCAAAATTTTAAAGAAGTTTAAACTTATTATTTTCCGTAAATATTTTATGATGTTCGAGTACTATAGCTGGGGTATTTAATTTGTATAAAGGTGTTGAAAATTAAGCAGGGATAACGGATAGATGTGATATCCGACGCATCACATGCTGTAGATGCAAGCCAGTCCAAGAATGTCATATCATAGTGACTTTGCTGTTTTCAACGTATTGCATCCATTTACATCAACTTTGTCTGCCCTACTCTCTCTTGTAAACAATAGTTTTAAAAACAGTAAGTGTGGACCCATTCAAAGACGTGATTAGATAAGATCTTATGATAAGGATTGCAAATAACAACGTTCCCTCTATTCTATGGTTCGTTTGTCCTTGCGCAAATTAACAAACTTATGTGCAAATTAAAGTTGCATTGCATCCATTTTTTGGTAAGATTTTAACTTCAACAAAGACAGATATTATATTAAGTAGCCGTACCATATTCGCTGCGCGTAATTCTAATCCCCTGCGCGGCGTCCGTCAAATATCTGCGCGGCTGCATGACCTTGCAGCGGTAAGAAAAATTTGATTGCAAGTGATAATGGGATTCTATGAACACGGTTTGCAGGGCCGCACGTTTCTGAGACATGCCAACAACTGGGCCTGGGTCAAACCAAGTTAAGTAACTCCGTAAACAGATTTTCTTAGCAATGTTAAAAACTTTTTAAAAACATGTCGAAAGAGTAATTTGAAAAAGAATTTTAATTTTTTAATTATCAAATTTAGTCAATGATTCAACCATGTACCCAGTAGCCACTGTTTCAATTACTTATTATATAAATCATGTTTTAAAATGGCATTGCTAATCCCCAGCCCCTATTAAGTGGTGTTTAAAAATATTAATGCCAGGAACCTTCGCAGGATGAATAATATCGTATTTTTATGGCTTAAAAAACTAATATAAGGTTCCTGGGGTCCTACAGGTGTAAGATGTAAAGTTAAGAAAACAGTTTATTTCAATATGAATCATGATTCATATAATGTTGTCAATATTTGTATTTTAAAATATCGTGTGATAGCGGAGGTTTAAAATTTCTTAAATGTTTACAAAAAAGAAATTATGGGCCCTCGGCTCCAAAAGAAATGAAAAATAAAATGTTAATACCCTATAGTATTTTAATATAAACCATCAAGTGTTTATATACCAAATTTGTCTAAATCCATTTATAAAGTATTCAAAATTTCCTAGTATAGTATCTAACTCATATAAGGTGAAAAAACTTCCTTTTTTTCCCCCGGCCCCCACATGAGTTGTAATTCGAAATTTTTTCCCCTGTTGCTTTCGCGGGAGTGTACTTGTTGCAGCCAAAGCCCGAAATCAGCCACTTCGCGAAATGGCCGGCCAGTTCGCGAAGTTGCCAATGTTGCTGTAAAGTAGCCGGTCAAAGCCCGAAATTTGGGCTTTGGTCGGCCATTTCGAGAAATGGCTAGGGTAGTTTGGCCAAGCCCGAAGAAAGCAGTCAAAAGCAGATTGAAGCTTGTCTAGTAAGATTTAATACTTTACATTGGTTGTTAATAACAATGATAAAAATCAGTGACTAAAGTTAAACTTATTAAGCATAGTAAACTATTTCTTTATGTTATAACTTATTTCAACAGGATGAACTTGTATGACATTTTTAACTACATGATCGTTTGTTTCCGAAAAAGGAACTGCAGCGGAAATTGATGAGAAAAGTTTGAAAAAACTAGGTGTTGCGCACCTAGTAGATCTACTGCAATTGCATTGAGTGTAGCCTTGGCCATTCTTCGTCTGATTCACAGCAGATTCCACAAATTGCGTGCAGATCCTTGCCGCAGGAGTCACAAAAGGGGCCGAACTTCACCCTTTTTCACATACTATAAACTCCTTTTCGCAACCGGTCTGAATTTTCCGATGGTTCCAACACCAGCACGACAGCATCTCCATTTCTAGAGGCAGTTCCTGCATTTATACTATCCTCCTTTTCTTTTTGGAAGTTTATACAGTCTTCCTCCGTAGCTACATAATCACCTCTATGGGCAGGTTTGAGGTATTCACCTCAAATTTTGCAGCCAAACATGGCCTCATATGGTGACTGCTGAATGCCTTGGGGAAAAGAACGGTTTCCCTAAATTAAACAAATCTGAGACTGAGACTCTCAGCCCAGTGTCTTGATTATGTGTCATTACACCCCACTACACATTCTATATGTGCCCAACTGGAAACGTTGATTGAGAAGTTATAATTATGAGTAATGCCGTACTCACACAGAATAATACGATCAAGTCATCATGGCTGGATTTTTTCCAAAAAGGACAGACTAACGCAACAGTATCATCACCGCGAAGCACCTTTTTTTCCCTACCACGTAGTCACGTTTACACGCCAACACACGAGCAGCGACATAGTTGGCCCTAACCGGACAGTCTTCCACTACCACTTCGTTAATGGGCCGTAACATAGTCAACAACTTCCCAAAGCTACATGCTTCTATCTACACAGGAAGTTGGAGAATTAGTGATGAGTCAGTTTTTCTGTAGCTCAATCTCAGGCAGGTACTTTGACAAAAATTGAAATATTATATCATAAATACCTTCATTATACACCATCTTAAAGATCTTGCAAAGACCTTTTCAAAAATGTTGGGTTTGCCTTTCTATCTTTTATAGAACTGGAGTTATGAATTTTGGTGGAATATTTTTGCCCTTATATTACCTATACAATTATAATTAACTCTGAAAACTTGTGACCAAACTTTCACATTTCTGTACTCTTTCACTCACAAGTGTACTCAACAAAATTTAATGCTTCCTGCATATGTTAATGTGTTGAGCTTTTTGTCTACCTCTATCAGTTCTTCTATAGATTTCATATTAATACAAAAATGGCTACATGGTATAAACCCGATTTTGTATCCTGGTGTCAGTTCAATCACTTGCCTGTAGAACCAATTAGATATTCCCAACGACGTATAGACATGGAAAAGAATGCGTAACAATGTCCTAGCATAGTAAAATATAGAGTTCGTTTCAGTTGGAGACATGTAGATAAATTAGGGTTAATGAACTGTTTGAACGAGATATTACATTGAGATTTCATTTTTTTCGCCTTTATTTAATTCTTGTATACTTTCCAGCTATGAAGAGTTGTTAAGAAAACCTTGGGCCTCTGCCGTCCATTATTTTAACAACATCATTTATTTGAAATCATTTCAGATATGTCTATAAGGATTCAATTTTGCTTCAATGAAGGCTTTCGAAAATTCTACAATAATATTCCC
>MUZC01004481.1:87188-114925 GCA_002072015.1 Radix auricularia | reverse complement strand
CCCCCCCCCCCCCCCCCAATCTTTACTCTATTACACAACTTGACTTGTTTGATCCTTGCGTGAAAAATATGAAATACACTGAACTATATTTGGTATCTCTCCTAAAATTTCTATGAACTTTTGAATTTTAGATGACAAGCTTTTACCTTTTTTAAATACCTTATATTAACTTCACCGCCGTTTCTCTCTCTGTCTCTCTCTCTCCCTCTCTCTCTCTCTCTCTCTCTCTCTCTCTCTCTCTGCCGTGGCCCATTTGGCGGAAAAACAAAAAGTAAAAAATGACCACCTTCCCGTGATGCTATCGAGCTGGAATTTTGCATATAGACTCGTGTCACCTAACAAAGTCTTGTATCATAATTTCAGATGGATCGAATGAACTATAGTTAATGCATTTTTGTTAATCTCTATATAACTGTAAGGTAGCCGTCTGTTGTTGACATTCACGTGTTTTCTGGAGTTCAGTCTCGTCATCGGTGACCACACCTCCCCCTTTCACAATACAGCAAGGTGAAGTCAGTCACGTTTAGTCCGTAAATTTTTGTCGCGCGGTGAATATTATTTTGAATATAATCAATACTTGCAGTTCTGTCTCATGTATAAGGGATTTATAGTCAAAAACTTTGTTTTTACGGGTTGTTTATAATCCAATGATGTTCTTGGAGTGGTCGATCGTACTTTTCAAGCGAATTCATTTCTACAGAGATTGCATTTATTTTCACCTCTGTGACCTAAAAAGCGACTATTCTTCCTGGATTGAGTAATGTCAAACATTGTAACAAGAATTTCGTGCCATTTTTTTTTCTCTTTTACAACAACGAATTTTTATTATTTTATTAATAGCCTATATTTAAAATCCTATTTTAGCAACTTTGGGAATGTTGAAAATTTATCCATGAGTGGCTACTTTAATATTTATGTGTGCCAAGTTTTAACTCCCTTAGATAAGCATTTTTTTCAATGTTTTTGTGTAAGGCACAAAACAGAAGACTTACAAATTAAGATAATGATGCTTTGCAATATGAAGGATAAATAATTTTAGCACTCCAACAGTGTTTATTTCTTACATTGAAACCAAACTTGAATCAATTATATGTAACATCACATTAGTGTAATGTTCGTACACTACTTTAGCCCGTGTGTTTTTCAGGTGAGTCGCATTTCTATCAGAAGACTAAATTTATTTTGGAGTTTGAAATTTTGTTACTGGAAACGTTCGCGTGTTTTAATATAGTTTCTTCATTTCTTTTTTTTTTTTTTAATCTTAGCTGTTATTTCATTTTTATTCAACTATTTTAAATCGTTTTTTTGGTGTTATAAGCTAATTGACAAGGATTTTGCCGCCCCTCCCCCAAACAATGTTCTACTCAGAACATTCGATAGGCTCATGTTTGAAATAAATAGGAAAGAGTTTTTTTATTTTTATTTTACAGCAGTATCGGGTGTCAAATTTAAAGAATCAACTAAATTACTACAACATCATTGTCAAGTTTTCATATTTCTTAAGCCTCTGTTTTTGTCAGTGCAGTAGCATTCTTATCTGAAGAATTTTTAGCATATAAGAAGTTTAAAGTTTTGACAGAAGAAACGTTCACATACTTTAGGATATATCCTTTATTGTTTTAAAGTAATTTCATGTTTTCATTTTATTTTATTTCTTGTAAAATATTCCTTGATATAAATATAATTTAATTAAGGACTTGGAATTTGCTGCCCCTAGCTAAGTGCCCCCTTGCCCCTCCCCTCATTATGCCACTGTTTAGCTTGTAGTTTTTTTTATGTGTTCTATTTTGTGTACGCATTCCTATTATTTTTGGTAGTTGGCTTACGAGCGGATTACACTTTTTATACTATCCTCTTCCAAGAGTGGTGGTGGAGGTCGGCTTATGAACGAATTGGCTATAGGACGAGTATATACGGTATCCATCATGAAACAGGTTGCAATTAACAGAAATTTAGAACTTCAAATCCTGCACCGTTTTTGTTGGGTGCTTGGGCCCTTAAAGTCATTATTTCTGAAATAATCTTTATAATTATTATTTTATTCAAGTGATCACAATGATACTTTGAGAAGTTTTTGTGTATGATGGAAACATATTATGTTAAATATAACAAAATTGAGATGACGGGGACATTAATGTCGTAATTTTCTTATGCAAGCTGTTTAAATATTAGTAAATTATCTGATTGCCATGAAACTTTGTGAAGCTGTTAAGTAAACTTCTGTGAAGGTTTTGGTCATAATGTTTTTTAAGCAAATAACCACTCATTGGTTTCTTTGAATCTCTTTTCGTCTCAAATAGTTGCAACATGCAACGTGGCAGCTAGTATTAATATTTTAATTGTATTACCCGAAAGCGCTGCTCCACAAAGCACCAGTTTTAAGATGTTTAAAATCGCGTTTTCTTTTTTCTTTGTTGTTTTTTTTTAAAAATAAAATTTAGTGGTGACATAAGAAGTTTTGATCTTTTAAAGAACATTTAGGAATTAAATTTAAATTTAAAATTCTGTGAGACATATTATAGTTAAATCATGTTACAAAAAGTTTTTCCTTTTGGTAACTTAAACTTAAGTTAACAAAAATTAAATTCTTATAAAAAATATTTCTTAACCTTCTGAATGTATTTAAATTTAAGTAAACCTTGCTAATAAATTTATTAATGTTAAACTTAGGTTTTTGTTTATTTCTTACCACCGATAAAGAAAGGTGAAGCAATAGTCTTTATTCAAGTGGCTTGCCACTTGTTTTCGATCCCTATAGTTAGGGATAAAATGACAATGAAATGCAAGAATTTTAAAACGAAATGTTAAAGAATCAACATCATTAACCCTTTTTTTTCCTTACATGAGTACATACTTACTGTCACATTTATGAATAGGGGCCGCCCATAAAGTACGTCACGCTATTTTTGACCATTTTAACTCCTCCCCCTCCTCCCTGTCTCAAACTGTCACAAATCTCAGACTCCCCACCCCCTACTTAAGTAAGTCACCCTTTCGAACAAAAATATTTTTATTAACAAAATAATTAAAGTTTATTATAAAACACCGTGACGTCACACATGGCCGGACACTCAAGCTGTCACACTTTCTTAACCCCCCTCCCCCTCTGGAGCGAGATATACTTTATGGATAAAATATTTTTGAAAAGCAATTTTAACTTCTTATAAAACTGCAAGTGATTTAACTAAGACTGAGATAATCCAATTCTGAAATTTTATCAATAATAAAAAGTTTTGTTTTTTTTAATTATATATTTTTCTTTTAAATTTTATGACTTAATAAAACAGATTGTACGAACCAGGAGCGGCGTCTGAGGGTGGCAACTGGGGCGACTTAGGTAGGCCCCGCGTTTCGGTCCTGAACATGTCTCATCCTGGTTAAGAGCCTATACATGTAGAACCAAAGAGTGGATGGTAGAACTTGTAATAATTTAATAAAAAGGTGACACGCGATATTAAAATTACACAATAATCAAGATATTTCATGTTTTTAAATACCATAGCATACTGGTGCTTAGCGATCTTTACTAGTACTCTGGCCCCGCGGGGTCATTGCTGGCACTAGGCCCAGCGCTTACCTAACGCCGCCACTGGTACGAACTGTGGACAATTTGTAACCGCTGTCTTAATGACAACGTGACTGGAGACAGTAAACATTTTATAGCGTCTGTTTTAATGACAAGGTGAGTGGACACAGTTATGGGCGTCGCTTAGATTTTTTCCAGATGGGGTTAGGGCAAAACAAAAACAAAAAAACACAAGTTTTTAATTTAACTGAACATGACTTCGCGTCACGGCTGTAAACTTTGTTTCTCCACGTTGGCATAATAACTTCGTGCTCTCCGCTGTGCTCAGTGACAGAAAAGTAGTCACACATTCTCCTCAACAATTACTTTCATAAAATGTCAACCGTCACTAAATCATTAGCGGCGTATGTTACGACGCGGGTCGGCTAGTAATAGCATATTTCCTGACAATTACACGAACATTTTAGTTATAAACTATTGACTCACTGGAATGTTCAAAATGTTGATAAAGTTTGCCTTCTATGGTTCTAACACTTCGCCTACTTATCAAACCAAATGAAAAGCGTATTAACAAATGGCAGCTCTTCAGATATATGACTGTGTGGCTGAGAGGGCCCCCTTCCACTGGGCCCCTGCATAAATTCCTGGATTCACCATCAATTTACAAACCTACCGCCAGGGCCGCCGCTAGGAATGTTGGGGCCCCTGAGTTGGGGGCCACTTTGGTAAAAAAAAAAAAATAAAAAAAAAGAGAAAACAACAACAACAACAACACGGACTGGTTTTATGCACAATGGAACGAAATGAAACCTGTCACTGGAGCCAAAAAGAAAGCTCTTATGTCCTACAAGGAAAAGCTAACACAGGTTGCATGCCTTAAAAGCAGCCAAGTCACATGCCCAAAAAGTCGCACGTCAATGCGCCAATACCTACTGGCTTAACCTCTGCTCCAGCATACAGTCAGCTGTAGACATGGGGAATGCTGAAGCCATGTACGAAAATATCTAAAAAGCAACTGACCCCTTGACGTCCAAATTTGCCTCCCTAAAATTCATGAGTGAAGAAATTATCCAAGAAAATATGCAGGGCACGTGCAGTTCGATGGAGTTACGTCAGAAGCCTTTCCAGTCAGCAGCGGAGTTAAACAAGGTTGTGTACTCGCACCATCGCAATAGCCTTCTCTGCACTGCTTCGGTACGCATTCAAGGAGAGCTGTGATGGAGGACCTATCAACACTTCCCGCCTACGATCCAAAACCAAAACGTAATTTGTTCTAATTCGTCAGCTACTGTTTTCGGATGATGCGGCACTAACAGCACACACAGAAACTCGTTTGCAACAACTCGTGTCAAGCTTCTCCAATGCATGCAAAGAATTTGGCCTCCAAATAAGCTTGAAAAAGAAAAACATCATGGCCCAAGACACAAATTTTCCTTTTACCATCAATACTGACGAAAACTGGAAGGTTGTGGACAGCTTCACATACTTGGGATCCAAAGTCTCCAACACACTGTCCATTGAGGACGAAATAAACTGCAGAATTGGCAAGGCAGACGCCACAATGGCTAAGCTAAATAAATGGGTCTGGCAAAACACCAAACTTAAGGAGAAAACCAAACTGTGAGTCTATCGAGTCTGCGTCGACGGTAGTCTGCTATACTGAAGCGAAACATGGATTACCATAAAATCCCATGAGCGCCAACTTAATAGCTTCCACTTGAGGTGCATGCGTTGCATCATTAGCCTTAAATGGCAGAATAATTTCCCAAAAATTGAAATCCTGATGCGTGCCAATAATATCCAAAGAATGTTCTCAATCCTTAGTAAAAGACGCCAGAGATGGCTAGGACATGTAAAAAGAATTCGCTCTGGCCGCATCCCCAAGGAACTTCTGTATGGAGAACTGGAATCGGGGAAAGAGGAAGGCAGGTCGCCCACGTCAGCGATTTAAAAATGTCTTCTAATGAAAGCAGCCAGAATACGCACAAGCAACTGGGAGTTTAAGGCAGAAGACCGACCCTAGTGGCGCACAATAGGAGCGAAGGATTGTGAAGGGTACAGACAGAAGAGCTAGGGGAAAGGCCAATACTCTGGGAAGCACAGAATTCGTGTGCAAAAGCTATGGTAAAGACTTTCACTCAAGAAAAGGAATGCACAGCCGCACAAGGAAATGCACCTCAAATAAACGTTGATGCACCATCATCTTGCGAGACAGGAGGATGTCGACAAGATGAATCTGGGTTATGGCGTCTCATATTACGCCCGTTACTGACCACTCTACCCAACAGTTGTAAAATTATTAAGATTCTAAAACCGTAATGACAATACCCTGTATACCAAGTCTGCTCCAAAGTACATGATCATAACGCATCATAATACTTCGTGCATTTCTTAATACCTTAACATCACCAATGCAATTATAATAATTAATATGTTGGGCACGCTGCCACATAACATTGTAGGAACTTTGACCAAAAAAAAATATATTGTAAAAAAAACAACTCCAAAACATATATTTTTTGAAAGGGTAGCTATAAGCTTTCTAAAAAAAACCAATTTTATCTTGAAAAGAAGTCGAGTTATCATTTTTCAATTGAATTTTTAAGCCCCTTACATATGTAAAGTATAAATTTTATATATATATATATATATACGAGCAAAATACCCGTGCTACGCTACGGGGTAGGCACAAAAAGAATAACTTTGTTTGGTTTTGGGTCTCAAATTCTCATTAAAAATGAATGTAAACGCATCTAGAAATTAGGGTAGTGATAAATCAAACACCTTCTTAATAAAAACAACGATATGTGTGTCGAGAAAAATAAAAAATATTATTAATTTAAATATTACTCATCAATTTTGGTATTTCTGCTTTAATATAACATCATCATGTAGGGCCCTTGCTTGCTCCACCACATCCTTCCAGCTACAGCCCATTTAGGGCCCTGGCCTGCTCAACCACATCCTTCCATTCAGATCGATTGATGGCTTTCTTTCACCATGCTCGAACCCCTTTGATAATGCATGCTATATACTCTACCAGAATAACAAATGTCGTTAACAGTTACAAAAATCTAACGGGCAAGGCTCACTTTCTTTTCACGTGACTCAAAACATGAAAACAATATCTTTCCACATGATTCCTTTGGTTCTTAGAAATAGCTCGCTAATCACCCATTTCATTTATAGCCTAAGCATGATTTTAGTTTAAGACGAATGGGATATTTTTAGCCAGATAATATTTGTGAATATTGTGGCTTTGGGAGAGTGGAAAATATGGTTTATTTGTTTTAAAGGCACATGTTCCTTTAACGTGTATAAAAACATAAGAACAATGCTGCTTTTTAAGAAAATGGTGAGAAATTGATCTCTTTATAAATTTTATGTCAATCAATCTTTATTCCCGCACATTTTTAATACTAGTAACAATTCCCTTTATATCAATCTTTCTTCCCGTTGCATACTATTCATCTAATAAACTCAAAACAGCTTGGCACAAAATGAGTTGTTGTCAGTGTGTTTTTTCGACATAACACACACTTTCTTATGCTAGATCCTATTTATATGTCGTAATACCCATGATATTTATTTACACTTGATATATTTACACCTTAAAGAAAAGTTTTTACCTGAAGCGTATGTCATACAACAACATTGTTCGAGAAATGTACCCAATTTTTTTTAATGGATGCTTCATCATTCGTTAGGCCTTAGAGTAAAATACATGTGTTAAGATTACTTTTTTCATGGGAAAAGCTCTCCAAAACATTGTTTCTATTTCTAGGCTAAGCACGGCCTTAGTCAAATGAATAGGATTTTTTTATGCGCCAGATATTATTTATATGAATATTGATGCTAATTTAGGGTAGGCCTATGTATGAGTTAATTTGTTTTAAAGAAACACCTTAAATCGCAAGGTTTGAGCTGAAAATGTATCCTGCTGGTTTACTTTAGTTGTGAAAAAAGTATTTTCTAATTGGTGGTTGGATACTTCAACCCTGGACGATTCGACCCCGGACGCTTCGACCCCGGTCAATTCTACCCCGGGCGATTCGATCTCGGACAGTTACACCACGGGACTTTTCGACCCCGGACGTTTCGACCCTTTTGTTTCTAAACTGATATTTTTATTTTATTTTATTTTATTTTATTACTATTATAATTTAAAATTAATTTTTGGTATATTATGAATTATAAATTAAAAACAGAATGTCAAATATCCCCAAACACACATAGTAAAGGACCTATGTTAAATTGGGTTATAAAGATGTATATATTTAATTGGCTCAAAGATTTTCACTGTGATAACAAAAATAAATGATTTTTTATTTTAAAAAATTCGATAAGCTGAACAATGCACATCGCAGGCGTTGGAACCATTACAAACGCGCGCCATTCAATTTACTTCTTGTGTTCCTTAACACGTGAAGACCTCACTTACAGAAATACTGATTTTAATAAGATGTACAAAGTTGTTTGTTTTTTTAAACATGTTACAAAGGCTGACTCAGTGACCACAACATCACGCCGGGTGCCGTGTGCTGGCGAAGGTTATGGGAAAGGTATATAAAGTGAGGTGGATGTGCAGCGAGAATGTAGGCACCTTTAGAAAGGACGATATGATCACATTGCCTTTTTAATGTCCGATTACTTCGTATTGGGTTTGGGGTATATTTAGATAGGTTTTGAATCGCGCAATTATCACAATCATGAATGTACATGAATGTTGACTGGTTATACGTGAACGTACTTTTTCAGATCATCGTAAATTAAACGTTAAAAATAACTATTTCAAACTTAATTTAATTATTAATGCATAATAATATTATGCTGAATTATTTTTATACCAAAAACTAAATTTTAAAAAGTATATATACAAAAACAATAATAAATGTCTACGGTATAGATAGAAAGGGGTCGATACGTCTGGGGTCGAAACGTCCGTGGTCGAACCGACCGGGGTCGAAACTCTTGGGGTCGAAACGTCCTGGGGTCGAAATGGCTTATGGTCGAACTGGCAGGTTGTTATTTTCTTTCATAAAGTTCACTGATTTTTTTCCGATAATATATTACAATAAAGAAAACACTTATGAGACGTAAAATCAAACAAATATGAGTGGTTTAAGAAGATAAATACTGGTTGTCATGTTAGAGGCGCAACATTAGCAGACATAGAAATAACCAAATCACACAAACATACGCACATAGCCTTTCCCTCCCACCACACACACACAAACTTGCATCAATAGACAACTCTACAGTTTTAACCAAAGCACGTACCATAATATTGCATTATTCTAGCAATAAGTCTTTTTTAACGCAAGCTTTTCATTCATCTACAAATTAATCCACAACATCCATTCCTTTACAGTTTATGCAGGACGTTTATTTAAGACCAATTAAATTTATTTTTATTGAGCTGTTTAATACTTATGTGATTTGGATGCGTAGGTTTTGGGAGATTTTTATTTATTGTCTATTTGTTTAAAAAGCTCACGTTGAATCGCAAGGCTTGCGCTTACAATTTTTTTACCGCTGTTTTTTTTTAAATCTTTTCAAAAAAGATATTATCAGTGGCTAAGGAATGGTGCCACTCAGGGCTCTGCAATATTATAAACTCATGACCCAAGAAATGAAAAGCACACTTCAAATAGTTCACAGAGTTTCCTCTAATTATAAAAATTGCAATTCCGCTATTTAACCCCACTCTTTCAACAGTGTATAAACGCTTATACACGTAACAATGTATTATTTAAAATCCCTGAGCGTTTACTTTCAATACGAATTTCCTTATTGTCATTTTATAATGAAATCGATCCAGAACACTTACTTGTATTTAGTAAGCACCTAAGAGAAATACATCTTCCTCCTAACAAATATTTGCAATTGTTTCTATGATAAATCACTTGTTAAATGCTTCAAAAGCGGTACCGTGCTAATTTTTCTATTAATAAATTTCATTTTCTGTAATTTTGACTTGTTATAAGCCCGTATAAAATTTGCCTCCATCCGATTATATACGTAGATATAAAAGCTTATATTAAAATGTAAAATTGATATTTCGTCTGCAATGAAATAATCTCTTCACATTTATTTCTATAGTTATTTAACGAAAAGAAATTAGTTCGACCCATCTTCGTGTGATTTTATTATTGTAAAACACAATTTAAAATTTTAGAAAGGTTCCATTTTCTTTAAAAATAAATATGCGCCAATCATCCTCAATCTTACCCAATTACATATTATAATTATAAATAATGCAATTTCAGTATCGACTATACGTTCTTTTCACTGTTTATTTTCCGTTGTGGCAATTCATGTAATTGTCCATTTAATGTGCAAGGGCTCATTTCTTATAAATGAAACATAAAGTAATACCATCTCTGAAAATCTCATTAACAGTTTTTTAAGTCACATTCCATGACTTCCCGTTATCTTTTAACCAAGCATCTACGAAGAACGCATCGGCAGAAACTTGTGTTCATAATATTAACGGAATTTTTTTTAAACTATACATAAACCAATATCTGTCTTTTCAATAATTAATTTCACTTTTAGCAATGTAGGAGATAAATCGTTATTTCACAACTAATACAAACACACAGTCACACGCACACACAGCCGCACACACACACACATATGAACACACTCGCACACATGCTTATTCACACACTCGGATTATCAACATTATAAATAACATCAAATAAATTAATATAATAAAAGCTTCATGACGCATCTTCATTTTTTTACGGCGCGCAAAACCACACGCTCTGTTAATCTCAAAACCAAAATCATTATGATTGTACGTCTATATTTTCAATTTAAAGTAATCGAGAGTTGCGGGTCATAAGTATTTCACACGCACACACACACACACTGACTGACGGACGGAAATGCGCCTTAGCGCATTATATAATAGATATCACCCGGACCTGAAAGCCTACAGGGAATCTTCCCGTTGTCCAGGTGGCCCAGTGCACCCCTGTACACGAGAGTGTTATGAAGAAGGTAAATAAAGAGAGTTTGGGGAAGAGGGAATATACTTATCTCTATCTGACCACATGACCATTTTATTGCAGGATTACATAGGATCGGTATGGCTGAAGTTGGATATGCTGTGAAGGATTTTTCTAGTATCACTTTTAGATGGGCTTATAAAAGAGAAAAAGTAGTTGCAAAAACGTTAATGTAATTTGCAGAAGCGAGTCGAATATTCATTACAAGCATACACCCATATCAACGTCTTGGCTTACCTGAGAGGAATGACGCATTTATCCCTATCATGAATTCACAGTGTATGTCTACATGTTGTCTGTGTATATACTTGTTTTTTGAAGTGCCCCATCATAAATGAAACCTTAAAAATAACCATCACATATAGTTTTTAACATTTAAGAGATAAAGTTATTAAACTATATTATTTTTATGCAAAAATATGTTTCTTGAAATATAACATTAAATTGCATTAATTATAATAATAGCAATCAATGCGGAGACAAATTATCATTAATATTCATAAGCAGAGTTTGCATCAATAGATACCATGTGTCATAAAAAAAAAATCGAAATTATTTATAGTTAAGTCTAATTTAAAAAGCAATGATTACCTTTATATTCAAGGTAACTCAAAGCAAGTGCTCTTTAACTATGTGAACTGATCAACACTTATTTAATTATGAAAATGATTTTCGGATACAGAGTATTAGTGATTACACTAACAATATCTACAGGTATGTCTTATTATTAAATTCTTTAAATTTGTGACTTATCTATACCTTTTAAAATATTTATGTTTTTGTAACTAAACAAACATATAGAATAAGATATATTTTAATCACATAAATGAACAAAAAGTAATCACTTAATATAAATTAAGGAATATATTCCAAATTCCATATATATATATATTTCTTTTTTTAAAGTTAGCATGTAAGTAATTTAAATGAGTAAAATTTAGAAACTATTTTTTTCAGTACTTTCGATCACTATTTGGACACCTATAGGTAAACCTTACTCTTTTGTGTGTACAACAAACGCAAGCAGATATCATTCTATTGTTTGGAGAACCGAGGACGAGACTCTTTTTCTGTGCATCGGATTTAGAATGTTGTGTTACGCAAACTATGATAGCCTTCTAGATCTCTACAATGTAACTATAACAAATGATACTTTAATCATCACATCTACACTTACAATCAAAACAGTTGTGAAAGAACAACAGGGTTCAAGGTGGTCATGCATAGATCAAACGGAATTCGGCTCAAATCAGATATCATTTTTTAATCTTTATGTCTTTGGTAAGTTGTTATACATTTTGTTGTTCTTTAAATTCTATTTATGTAATATATTGATTTGTACGATAAACATTACATGGTTTTTGACAAGGAAAATAAATATGTATATTTATAATAAGCAAACACTTTAAGCACTTTAACAAACGGTTTGATTTTTCTTGTTTACAGACAGAAACAAACATTGTCTAAAAAAATGCATTCACCTCACCAACAAACACTAACTTTAAAAGATGGATATCGTCAGATCTTGCACAAATTAAACCCCCCATTCCGGCACTAAATATTACTATATATAGGTACTTATGTAAATTGAATTAGTCCCTTAAGAACGTGAGTATAATATTAAATAAAATATTCATGTGTGTGTTAACAGTATTTAATGTGCTCAAGGCAAAAAAAAAATTATTTGTTTATTTTTCGATTTGAGTATTTATTCTATTTCCAGCTCCGCCAGAGAAACCATTTTGCTTCAACCCAACATTGCGTAATGACGTCAATATTGAAGTAAAATGTGCCACTGAAATGGTTTTTCCAGAAGCCATTTGTATAATTTATTTACAAACTAATGTACGTTGTAACTTTTGCATTAAAATAGATAAGAACTTAATTTATAACATTTGAAATGTTTAGGTGTTACAATTAAAAGTTCATAAAATGGGCTTGTTGGTCAACATTTTTAGAACTGCATTGATCTAATGCGAAAAATGATTGCATACCCATGTTATGTGACTATATGGGGTAGCATTGTACAGTAAAAACTAGATTATACCCACAAAATTCAGTTATGTCCTGAGAGTAGCCATAGAGTGTTCATTAAAAGTAAATGGCAACCTAAGATTAGCAAGATTGGAATTGTGTATATAAATATTATTGACAAAAGTGTTTGGTTTGGAAGACCAGCAATTTTATTGATTCCTTTTTTTATAGATTTTCTTCTAATAGAAAAAAAAACACAATTTATTAAGGTAAATGTGCGGGAAAATGAGAAGTCATTAACCAGTCAGAATAATAATGCAGTTTGAAATTGGCATACGTGCCAATTAAAATCACGTGACAATTGAGACTAGGGGTCACTAACTGGGGGTAACCATTTAGAACAGTAGTTCCCAAACTTTTTTTTACCCCTGGACCCCTTTTATAGTTAAAACGTGTTAACGTACCCCCCAAGCGAAAAAGCTACATAATCTATGGTATACAGATTTACTAATTAAAAACAAACACGTTGTTCAAGGATTCATATTTATTTGAATTTAACTTTTGTTATTTTATTATTTTAAATTAATGGCTTTGATGAACTTGATGAGATTTATGTCTTGATTAATGTTTGTAAGTAGCTAACGCAAATCCCCACAAGCACTAATGTCAACTCGGTTTCTTTTGGTTGTGAATAAACTCAAAACTCCGCTGAATCCACTTTCTACCTAATGGGAAGACGGGTAAGCAGTCAAAAACTTCAGTACAATAAACCATAATGCAGAATATAAATTGGCATCTCTTTTTGTAACCAGAATTTGTTAAGTTTAAGTTCCTCATTTGCGGATAATTCAATAAGTTGCACCTTTATTAGTAGGGATTCATCAATTTCTGGGGTCTAAGTTTGTCTCTGACCTAAAGAATTCAACACCCAGTCGGAAATATCAAAGTAAAGAATGTCTCAAAAATTATTGTTAAGGCCTGCAGGAAGAGCCTATAAGTGTTCACATTAGACAAGCAAGTCTTCATCTCTATTATGCAATTTTGAGAGATTTGAATCTGAAAAAATGTTCTTCTCCCCAAGTTTCTTTATACATACCATTTTACACTGAATCAAAGAGAGAATACAATCGATTTAGATATGAACTTTAAGATATCCAACGTATTTCTGTGTGAAGTATTAAACACTAATAGTCTTCATCAATTTCATCAAGGTTTAGCAAATAATATCTTATTGAAGGAATTTGATTTAATTTTGTTAATGCTTTAATGACATAATCTAGTAATCCATGCTTCTTGGAAGACTGATGGTAAATTAACAGTGCAGTGGATGTCAAGCCACGTGAATGTCGAATGCAACGAAAAAGCAGACTAACTGGTAAAAATTGTAGCAACCCAACCCCAACCTGATGACCTGGCTAATGGACCACTTCAGGGAAAAGTGGTACCATGAGTGGGAGGATAATACGACGGTTAGGGGGTATTCCCTAGCATGCACAGGCCGAGCAGATCAGACCAATGGTGGGGTCCAAACCGAAGAGACCATAATTTTGTGACCCAAATGCGCACTGATCATTGCCCAACAAACTCTTATTTTAACCAATTAGACAACAAAAGGGACTCAAACTGCCGTAATTGCAATCAAGCCTCTGAGACGATCACACACCTGCTGACGTCGTGCCCCACGCTAGATAGAGCCGGGGAGGTACGGGAGGCAAAATAGTCCCATGTGAAGAAAGTGTTGTATGGCACTGCTCAGCAGATGGAGCAGGTTGCCCAAGTATTATTCAAGGTCTTAAGAGATTATATCTAAGATCACAAGAATATATGTTTTGTTTAGTGACCCATGAAAACTTTCACTATAATGTTTGCAACTAATTGATATCGATGAATGACACAATACACTGAACATATACATGTAGAACAGCTTGTTGTAAGTATACCAGAAAGCCTCTGTATCTTCCTACCATTGCAGGAGCACCATCAGTGTCAGGAGTATAGCTTTTTCATCGAAAAATCTTTTTAATTCAGTAAATAACGTTTCACCTTTAGCATATGTTTCCAAATATTTTGCAGACTACAGTTCTTGGCTAAATTGTTCTTCTTTTACAAATTTTACATAAGCTAAAACTAAAGCTTCGTTTCCTGGTTAAGTGGACTCGTCAATCTGTTGAGAAAATACAGATGTTTTGAAGTACTCACATAAAGAATGTTCAACTCACTGAGCCATTTCATTAATCCTTCTTTGGACTGAATTATTGTTCAATGGAATTCTTTTAGTGATGTCGAAAGCTCGTTTGTGCAACAAAATATTTGTCACCTTAATAACAAATGGTACATACGTTCTTAACAAATCATATGGGGCTTACCAGACTATGCAATCTATAATGTAAAATGATAGTACACGCAGTTCATCGTCATCTAACTTAGATATTGTCCCTATGAATTTTTGAAGTGATGTTGTTTTCAAATATTTTTCTTGGGTTGTTTTTATTCAACAAAAAAAAAAACAAAAAAAAAAATAAATCTTTACATTTTTTATCACTATGGCTTTTCATTAAACGTTCCTTAAGCCTGGAGGGTTTCGTATAAACATGTGAAAATGTTTTATTAAACAGAAGACACATTGGTAAGATACTATTTCCTGTTGATGGAAAAAAAAACATATTTCATGTGTTCAACAATGTACTATTGAAATTTTTTTCGTCGGCTCATTCATTTGATAAAAAGGGCACAACAATATAACAAAAAATGTATATAAAATTTTTTATTTCAAACGGTTAGTTATCTATTAGCTATCAACTTTTTCAATTGAATGCTGCAGTAAAACCCTTTCGATTTATTTCACGTAGGACGCAAGGATACAATTCTATTTATTTTTATTAAAAAAACGTACGGTCCCTTCGTGAGTTTTTTTTTCAATATTAACCTTAAGGTATAAATATTTTGAAAATGTTAACATATTGTTTTCAAAAGATATAAATTGTATTAAAGTATATTAATACTTAAACTTACATTCAAAATTAAACTATCTGGAAAATCAATACAAAATTCAACTATATCAAAAATTCCAACGAACAATACTAAACATTTTTTAGCCTTTTATTGGGGAAATTGAGGAAATTGTTTATACATTTCTTATCAATATTAAATAACAATAAATTGTTGATTACATGAACGACTCTTTTAGATTTTAAAATATAGTTAATTTCGGCTTGTAGCATCGAAATTGCATTGCAGTATAAAACTATTTCGGTAGTATGTCTCACACTGCACCATCTTAAACTTTGAAAAAGGGAGATATTGCAGCGGTGAGATTTCTATGTTTCAATTTTTTAGGATTCTAAGGACAGTTTTCAATGTTAAATATATTTTTAAAAGTTAATCATAATATATTAGAAATTATTAGCAATGTAATATATAGAAATAATTTCTAAAATATTATGATTAACTTTTAAAAATATATTTAACATTAAAAACTGTCCTTAGAATCCTAAAAAATTGAAACAAGTTAGCAATATAATATATAGAAACTCTCTAAAATCGTGCTTGGTCGAATTTTGAAAAAAAAAAAGAAGTATTTTTCTGACTCCATTTAATCGTCCAATCATATCAAATTTGGTCAGTGGAAAACTGGTTACCTGCCTTACATAAATATGATTTACCATCGACATGACAAAAAATACCCAACCCTGCAATAATCGTCATTTCCGTTAAAAGATTATGTTTTATGACTTACAAATAGGGTCTCCGCATTTCTCACACATCAAACTTGTCATACCTTTAATTTAACCAAGTATGTTGTTTGTTACAGTGGTGGAATTTTTTTTTCTTCTTTTTCTAGGTCAAACAACTTTATTTTAATTAACTAAAAATCGCTAGCTCAGTAATCATTGTTATTTTTATTACCGTAATATTTTTTTTTAAAAGCATACTTTTATTATTTTTACACTATACCTTCCGCGTACCCCTTGACCTTGTTCAGGAACATCCACATTAATTATAATTTTCAACGGACACCCTGAACGGTTTCGCGGACTTCTGGGGGTCCGTATGGACCACTTTGGGAACCACTGGTTTAGAAAAATCATGTTCAGTGCGATAATTCAGTTTCGATGATTACTAACGATTCAATGGGTTAAATCTGAAATGATAAATTGGAATAATTTAGAACCCCAATCAATCCGTACAATTAATACAATTAATTAGTAGGCTTTAAAAAAAGTATACTTGAAACGTAGAGCAAAACGGAGTAACGAAGTTTGAGTGATTTATCAAGACTGCTAAAGACTAAGACGGAAAACATAGATAAAATCACTCTGATAACTATTTAAAGAATAAACCTCGTTCAACAACGAGCTGCTTACTGATTTATGAATATGAGTGTCAGAGGAACATGCCTGAAGTAACTACAAATGATAGAGATGTAAAAAATGACTGAATAGCTGGGTTTCATTGATTCTTTTTCAGTTAAAAATGGAAGATATAACATGGTAGATTTGTAATGTTACAATTCTCATTCACAGAACCATATCACGTGGGAAAATAAAACCATTAAAACTATTCAATTAATTATGTCCATAAAATTCATAATAAGTATGAACTTGTTGCATACGGTCTAAATTGCTTGCTTTCAAAACCGGATGAACAAAGATATAATTTTACACTTGGGAAAGGTTTTTTTAGAAAATAGCGCAGTATATATTCCATCAACACAATATGGTATATTGTTTCATAATTAAGTATTCAAAAGAAATTTGCCAACAAATTATAATAAAAAATATTCAATTAAATGGATTTTTTAATTTTCCGCATTATTTATCATGTGTTATTTGCTTAAATTTGAATATGAAAGTATGCAAAGAAAAATATAAAAAATGTTACAATTTTTACTTAGCATTGTGAAAGTTATCAGGAGTAAAATCAAGTTTAAATGATAATATTAATTGGATGCATTATTTCTAGAAATACTTTAAGCATTTAGACATATGTACCTTTCCAATAATGATATTTACTTTAAAGAATACAGAATATTTGAAAACTGGAAATGAATTTCTAGCCTATAATAACGAAGAGTCAAGAACAAAAGGTTACAATAAAACTGAATGTACATACACCATGTCCGCTGGACTGCTTGGACCTGGATCGCATGTTTTCTACGTTGAAATGTATCCAAACACCACATCTAATATTACAGATGACATGAAAACAAGAAGCGAAAAAACAGATTCCCTAAAAATTGGTAACGTAAAAAATATATTTTTATTTCATTACTATAAATATTTAGATTAAATCAGTGTCTTAGCTAGGGCAGGGGAATGGGGTCAAAATTCAAAAGTCTCCTCTGGCCCCACTTGAGTGGGGTCCCCTAAGAAGTGTCTAAGTTTTTTACATAACATATTACTCCACCAAAATGTGTGCAGGGCCACCAAAAATGGCCAAGCCCTCAAAATATTAGATACGCTACTTGATTGCATATATTTTTATGTGTTTTTATAATTTATTTCCAATATTTACATTATCTTAGACATCCTAAACTCATGATGTACCATTAATATAACACAATATACCTTAATCGCCAAACCGAAAATTGGTAGTACAGTTGACCACGGTTATGTCGATGACCTCATGGTTTTCTAAAAAGCATCGAGATAACAGGGTTGCCGAGATAACCGAGGACATGATCAGTGGTTCAACGACTAAGAGATCTGCAGAAAAGCGTCGAGATAATAGGTTTGGCGAGATAACTGCGTGCGAGAGAAGTGGGTTCGAATGTATTGTAAAACGAACTATGTGTGGCGATAAAGATATGTTTCCTGTACTTTGGTTCGTGGTTTAGGGATAATTGATAATGATTATAATAAATACCTTCTCGCCTACAAGGCTATAACTTTAGTGATCTCACAATTGATGACAACAAACAAGAATAGTGTAAAGTTAAACGAAATATAAGTTTATTTACACTATGTACATTGCTTTTGCGAATAATCATTAATTGATATATAATGTAGTTAACTGTCTTATTCAAGACTTTCTCTAATTCTATGCAATGAAATTAACCTAATCAAAGTCTCCCATGATTAATAGCTAAAGATAGCTTTTATAAATTCCCTGTAACAGTAACATCATCAATAGGCTTCTGCCCTTATAAATAACGTTAGACTACTAGGTATCCCTCATTTGACATCCGAGCCTTCATAGCAAGGTGTCAAAAGGGAACCAACGTATTCATAAGATAATACAAGACAATGGTAAATAATATGTCAATCTTTATTATTAATACTTTATATTACTCATTGTTAATAATAAAATAGCAATAATCTCAACGTTCATATATATGCAGTACTGATGCACACATAATGAGCAATAGTTAATCTTTTAATTGAGTTAATCCATTGACAAATGGAAACTGGTGTCGTATATATACATCGATAATAAAATGCAAAATACCTAATTGTACTCTTACTGTTATTTAACCCATTCAAATAAAATTCAACAGATCATAACTGATTAAGCCTTTAATTATTAAATTATAAATTTGGCATATAATAATATTATGACAGTGCATTTAGTCGATAATTGAGATCGTTCTTACTTTACCTGGATTTCGGAATGTTTGGTTCCTTGATGATTACAATCTGAGTAAATACATATCAGTTGATTCCATCACCTCAATAGGAGAATAAGGAGAATGGTCCCTCGCTCACATTCCTTAGATGACGTGTTTCCTTTAATTTGTGTTGATTGGATGATCAAACATCAACAGTTAATATGCATATTCACTATTCAGCCTCAACGCGTGAACTGGTTTGCCTTTAGAGATGTTTCATTTTTTTTTTTTTATTTGCTGTGCAGTGAGGAATTGCTCGTTCATAAATTTCGTCACATTATGAAATAATTTTTTTTAGTACATCAATGTTAGATATTATAACATTGTATTTTCTATAACCCAATACTAGGTTTCCCTGACCCTCTCCTCGACTCTGATTGTCAAGTTAATGACTACATTAAAGAAAATCAAATAAGAACTTGTACCTGTTATGATAGAAGCTCGAACATTTTACCTACAAAAGTAACCTGGTCTGGTGGGACTGCGCAAGATGGACGATTGGTGTTTCTTTCACAACGACCACCTGCAGGTGACTTGTATTATATATTAATTGCATTTAAGTTAACGTGAGTACATTTACTAATCAATCCATGTTACCAGTGGAAATTCCTTTTGTTTTGATTGATGAACTATAACAAATTTAGATTTTTTTAAAACTTAAGATAAAGACAACCACGAAAGATCTCTCTTAAAGCATAATACCCTTTTGTTACATAGAAATATAACAATATGGCCAGCGTCATTTGCGTGGTTTTGGCAGCGCCGGTAGGTGTCAAATCAAATGTTTACGCGGCTTTCGGATTACTGGAATCTTGGATTTGTCTCAACTTTAGCAAGATTCTGAACAGAACTGCATACCGATCAAGAGTTAATGATTTAACATTGATTAATTTATTTTTAATATTAGGGATTTAGCTGTGATAAAACTATTATTTACTGTTCAAGTGCACTCAATTTTGTATTTTTATTCTATACTAGCAGACCCGGTTGTGCGTTGCAACGATCTTAAAATATGTCTATTTAAGAATCCAATGAGTGATATGTTTTAAAAACAATTATGCAAGAAACTTACACGGAAGTGTGCAAAAAGTCAAGTTTCGTAGCATAGAAATAAATAAAATAATATATTATAAGCTTTAAAAAAAATCAGAAAAAATGACATTAAAGGGGCAGGCTCTAAAATGAGTGATAATTTGTAAGCTATGTTTCTCAATATTGTCTACAATTGATTGGGGAATTAAATTATAAACATGCATTACACAAAATATTCTGGGACGCCTGCCCATGGGAATAAACCTAAAGAGTTCAGTTTCATATAGTAATTATTTATTTACCCTTGAGTTTTTATGTTCTATGATTGAAAAGATCCGTTATTTTCTCAGTAAATTAAGCCAGCACTAGTTTTAAATAAAGTTAATATACAAAAACATGACTTTTAAGGGCCCCTGTGCCCATTCTGCGCAATATGTCAATTTCAATTTTAAGCTGTTCATTTTAATTCAGTTTCATCATTAATATTTTCCTCTAGATTGTTACAAATTTAATGAGGAAATGCCCTAAGCATATAAGAAAAACATACATTTTGGGCTCCAGCCCAGAGGGAATAGACATTAGATGTTCAGTGCCATATAACATTTTAATATGGGCTACTAAGATTAAAAGCATTGTTTAAGATCCATTCTTTTACACAAAACCTAGGGCATTAACTTATTTAAAGCAAATAAGAAATAAATGATCTGGCCAATTCAGTGAAAGATTTTAAGTTGAAAACACTGGTTCATTTCAATTTGCAAGATAACAAATATATTGGTTATTATTCATCAATATCATTAAAAATTGATTTGGCGAAATATCTTAAACATTTACTAAAACGTTTGGTTAAGATCCATCAATTTACCCAGTAGTTAGCGCTTAAACTATTTTTATGTCGCTCAAATAAGAAAAAAAAAACATTAAGCGCCCCAGGGCCAATTCAGGGCACGATTTAAAGTTTAAAATATCTGTTCATTTAAAAAAGAATAATAATAATATTGTATACATTAATCATTATTTGTCAAGAACTTTAATAATTAAATTGGGGAATAAAATCTTAAAAGTTTACTATAACAGGTATTTGGGCCCCAAGCCCAGAAGAAGCTGTCATTAGAAGTTAAGTGCACTATGGTATTTTAATATTGGATATCAAGCATATAATACAAAATTTGGTTAACATCCATCAATGTATCATGTAGATAGCGCTTAACTTAAACTAATTTTTATATAGCTCATATAAGAAAATTTGACATTAAAGGCCCCCGGCGCCCCTTTGGTGCTAAATGAAGAAAAACAAAGTAGACAGTTACCATTCCGGGAGCATATTCAACAGTCTCAAAAAATGTCATGACGATCGGATGAATGGTTTAGTCAGCTATAAAGGACAAGCATACACACACACACACAGACACACACACAGAGACACACACACTCACACAGTCATATTTTGATTTTTATATTTATAGATATGTAGAAAATTTATGTAGAAATATATTACGCGGACCCCGGGCACATTCCGTTCAAGATTTCAATTTCAAAAACATGTTCATTTTAATTTATTTTAAACTTTGAAATATTTCTCAAGATCGTAAAAAATTAAATGGGAAAAATATCTTAAACATTTTCGAAAAAGAAATTTCGGGCCCCTGCCCCGAAGAATTTAAAACTTGAAATTCAGAGCCCTGAAGTATTTTAATATGGGCTACTAAGTTTTGTAGAACAAATGTCTTTTAAGATCCATTTATCTCCTCGGAAGCTATACATAAAATTATTTGTATATAACTTTTATTAGCATAATATGAAATTAAGGGTCCCAGGGCCAATTCAGGGCAAAAGATAAAGTTGAAAACACCTGGTCATTTCAATATGGATAAAAATCGATACAATTTTTATAATTGGTCAAGATCTTTAATCATTGAAATTTTTAATCAAACACTGAAACTTCCGCAACCGTAGTGTCTTTTTTCTTCGATGGCCTTTACGAATCACAACATGGAGTTGACATGTCAGGCGAAAGGTCAAGGTGTGAAATGGCCGGTTGAATTACACATGGCGTAATTGGTAACGACTCACTGGTTGCCGTTATGGGACTCTCATCATCCCGTCTCGACGCTTCTACTGTCAGTGGCTCTACTGAAATCTCCTCCGAGGTGGATTCTTACTCATTGTTAATTAGCTCCCGTTGGAACTGTTGGAATTTTTTATTACTATTTGCATGAGAACGTTCTATGAGCTTACTAGAAGAAAGACACTACGAAATTGGCACTAGATTTTACCCAGTCAGAGTTATCGCTGTACGTTGACTCGATGGGTAGACTCAATCGTTGTAAATCAGTTTATTGAAAACATACCATACCTGTAGTAGACTTGGCGAATAACTACATCATGCTCTCTGCTGCATCCACTAAGCGTTGCAAGATTCTATTCCACCGCTTCCCACAAAATTTTAAGCTCCTATGGTTTTCTTATGTTATATCTCTAATTTTTTTTACACACTTTGTTAATTATTAATCAAACACTGAAACTCCATGTCAGAAGGCACAAAGAAGTCAAATTTAATTGTTTCTTCTTTAACTATCAAACACTCATCCCTAACTCAATTCGTTTTCCTAACTCTGGCCCTATCAATATCTCCGTCTGTCTGTCCCGCTTTCTGTGTCCCCACGTCCTCTTTAATACCCGTCAGTCTCTCATAAGACACGGCCAAGCTTGTTTGACGTAGCCAATCTCTGGTGAGACTACCACACCCAGGCCAGCTGGCCCGTGTATTACGGCTTTAGTTAACACCATCCATCATCCATAACAAAGGATCCAAGTTTTGCGTCAGTCGCCGTCCATATTAAAGGATCCAAGGTTAGCCTGGTTCCTCGGCCACACCCGTCCTACTTCAAAGGACCCGTCCCTCTGATCGCCGACAATTCGCCCTCAGGGCCTACACAATATAGCTCATATTAGCAAAAATTAACATTTAGGCTTACCGGCGCCCCATAAATGTTAAATGAAAAAAAAGTAGCCAGTTACCATTCTGGAAGGGTACTCAACGATCTCAAAAATTTTCATGACGAACGGATGAATGGTTTAGTCAGCTATAAAAGACAAGCACACACACACACACACACACACACACACACATATATATATATATATATATATATATATGCAGACGTACTTTGGTATAGATATAATACATATTTTAAAACTTTCGTTTCATATTTGGAGGAAACATTTCTTCTTAATATAACTTGTTTCGTGTCTGTAGTTATATTAAATCTATAATGTTGATTAAGGAGAGGTGCTGGTTCTTCTATTCTCTAGTGTTTCAAAGTTTAATGATTTAACTAATCGTGTTACTCTTGTCGGTTTTGAATGTTCTCCAGTAATGAATCTGGCAGCTCTTTTTTGGATTTGTTCTAACTTATCAATATTTTCTTTGGTGGATGGGTCCAGTTAAGAAGATGCATATTCTAGTACAGGTCTTACCAGGGTGAGGTAGCATTTTAGTTTTATATCTTTGTTACATTTGTAAAAGTTTCTTTCTATAAAGCCTGAGGCTTTGTTTGATTTTTTAATCACTTCATTGACATGGGGATTCCAAGATAGTTTCTCATTTATTATGACTCATTAGTATTTTGCATCTTTAGTTTGGGTTAGTTATTTTCCATGAATGAAGTATTTTGAATTTATTTGTTTCTCTTTTTTTTTTGTTACTCTTAGCAGTTGACATTTTTCTGAGTCGAAGGACATACTCCAGTTAGTTTCCCATTTTATTAATTCATCTAAGTCTTTTTTGTAAAATTTTACTATCTTGTTCTGATTTTATTGTTTTATAGATTAAACAATCATCAGCAAATAACCTAACTTTAGTTGCTGTTGAGATATTGTTGGGTAAGTCATTTATATAAATTAGAAATAGTAATGGACCTAGGACAGTTCCTTGTGGAACTCCTGAGTTAACCTTTATTGGTGTGGATTTAGATCCATTAATTATTACAGTTTGCTCCCTAACCAATAGGAAATCTTGGATCCAGTGATGTAAGGGACCTGAGATTCCAAAGTATTTAAGTTTTTTAAGTAAACTAAGGTGGTGAACTTTGTCAAATGCTTTTGAGAAGTCTAATAATAATGTACCTATTTGATCATTATTATCTAAGCCTTTTGAAAGATTATCTATTAGACCTGTCAATTGTGTTTCACATGATCTGTTCTTCGTAAAGCCATGTTGGTGTGGGCATAGGGCATTATATTTTTCAAGGTGGTTAACTATTCTGCTAAATATTATGTGTTCCAGTAATTTTACAGGGGATATTAGTAAGTGATACAGGTCTGAAATAACCAGGGTTGGACTTATCACATTTCTTTAAGAGTTGCGTTACATTGGCTAATTTCCAATCCCGTGGCACTTTACCCTGGCTTAGAGAGACTTGAAAAAGAACTACAAGGATCGTGGACAGTTCATTGCTTAATTCTTTTAATAACCTGGCAGGTAATTCATCTGGGCCAATAGCTTTGTTTATTTTTACGTTTTTTAGGAGTGAATGTATACCTATCTCATCTACAGTTATGTTACCTATTTCTTCCATTTTTTTTCAATTTATTGAATTTCATTGTTGCGTGAGGCAGAAAATGATGATGCAAAATATCTGTTGAGGATATTAGCTTTATTTTCATTATCATTATAGGTTTTATTATTTGAGCCTTTTAGTGTGGACACACCTGAAGGCTCCTTTTTTTTTATTTGATAAAGGACCATAAATTTGTATTGTTATCTTTAGCTATCACATTGTTTATATAATTATTTTGGAGGTTACGTCTAAGTTTTTGTGTCAAGTGTTTAATTTTAAAGTATTTTTTGTGTATCCTTTCTAAATTGGTAGCCTTAAATTTCTTAAATAAATTTTCCATTTAGTTTGCAATACTCTTTTAATTTAAAATGAACCAGCATTTATTAATTCTATATGAAGTTATTTTTGTTGTAACATTCTGATCCATTATAGTTTCTAGATTAGTTTTGTATTTCCTTCCATATTTCTTCTACGGTGCTATCTATGCTGACTTTACTTAGGACATTTTGTTGGAAATTAGAAGCTGATTGGTGTAATTTTATTAAGCTGCATTTATTCAAAAGATATATTTTTCTTCTAGGCATCTTATTTCTTTTAGTTTTTATTGTGTTTGTTACCCTAACAATATCATGGTTAGACAGCCCAGGAATTATTGTGCAGTCTAGTACTAGTCCTGGTCTGTTTGTTAGGAATACATCTAGTATTTTGTTTTTCCTAGTTGATTTTTTTACAATCTGTGCTAGGTTTCTGTTGTTTACAGTGTCTAAGAAATGTTCATTAATTTCTTTATTATTTTGGTGGCTATCAATTGTATTGTTTTTCCAATTTAATCTGGAAGATTTAAGTCCCCCATAGTGCAAATTACAGCATTTTTATAATTTTCTTTAATAGAAATAATTTGACTGCAGAGCTCCTTATGTGTTCTATGTTTGTATTTGGTGGCCTATATATACTGCCTACAATAAAGAGTGATGAGTTTTGTGTAACAATTTTGCACAAAAAAAAATAATTAAAAAAAACAAAAAAGATTCTATATTAGAGTTTGGTTGTGTGTTAATTTCTTCGTCTATTAGAGTTGATTTTATTGCAAGTAGGACGCCACCATGATTGTCTGTTCAATCTTTTCTAAATATATTAAAATTGCTGCTAAAAATTTCAGAGTTATATTTGTTGGTGTTCAACCAATTTTCAGAGCCAGCAATTATGTCTGGTTCTTCTTTTTTTATAAGAAGTTCTAAATCTTGAATTTTATTTTTTATGCTTTGGAAATTCATTATTCGAGTTTTAAGAGTGTTTTGATTGTCAGTGTTATAAGATTTTTTTATTTTCATGGGTTTGTGTTGTAGGTCTGATTTTATCTAGATTGTTTTTTATATTAGAATTTGCCAAAACACTGTAAAAGTTTGTGGTGATCAGGTCCATATAATTAAACTGTAAATGTACTGTAAATGCTTTTTAACTGTGATTTTTTAATTATGTCTTTTCATATTTAAAATTTCTTAGGGCTTACAATCTATCAATGTATAATTAACAAATATATTGATACAAGTGAAAACCTCAAGGGAAATATCCAAAAAAAGTAGTATTAATATTTTTCGTGTTAATGGTGTTTCTCCCTTGCCATGTGTCAACTTGTTTTTCTAATTCTGCACGTGTAGATAAAAACAAATTACCACAAAGTTTGTTGATCAAAAGAAAATTATTATTAGTTATTTATTATTTATTAATAACCAAAATAAGAAAAAAGATAAGATAAATATACTTAAATTTCAAACGCTTTTAATCGATAAAATAATGTTAATTGAGGGAAATCTCGTATGGCACATAGAGAACTTATTCGTTAATTTCCGAAAACACTAAAAGTAATGGTTTCTTCTTTTAAATTTTCACAAAGTTATTGGATATTAAAATATATTTTAAAAAACTACTTCAAATGTTTTAAACTTATTTAAAAATATCATCGAATGAGTATTTTTAGAGGCTAATACATAATTAAATAGGACTTTGAAGTAAAAATTAAACCAAGCCCGAAAAAAGTTAATTAAAAACCAATGATATTGAATTATGATTAACATTTTCTAGGTGAAAACTACTATATTTGCTCCATTTCTAATAAGTTGAACTGGACTAAGGAAATAAAGTACCAACCAAAAGTTGCATGTAAGTATTTCAAAATATAACTTACTTTTTTAATGTAGTTACTATTGATTAAATTTCAATTAAGACCCACCAATTAGATAATATAAATGATAAATAATATATTTTTATACTTTTTTTAAAACCAGAAAATGTTATAACATACATTATTTTCTTCATCTAGACTTGAATTGACTTCAGCTATTTACCTTAAATGTGAATTAAAAACCGCTTTAAATTGAACATAATGGTTTTTTTCAATATAGTTTTACAGGGCATTCAAAGTCATCTATTTAGTCATGAAAATAAAAAACAAGTAATTGTCAGCAACTATAACTATTGATTTTAAATTTGACTACTGACTGAAATAATACTATTTTCCAATAATTTAGGTTTCTATTTGAAAAAAATAATTTTTTACAAGTACACAATTATAGTAATAATGATAAACCGTTTCGAAAAAAAATGTTATTTATAATACTATATATTGGATTATATATAAAATTTATTTTTTACAGATGGTCCTAACAGTGTTGCTTTGTCCATTCAAAATATGACTGTTGATCTGTGTGATACAAACACATCTAATATTTCCGGAACTTGTAGAGTTGGTAAGAGCAATCCTGAACCTACTGTGGTTATGTATGCCAACAATGCCCCCGTGACGTCAATGTTTAACACAACAAAGAGCGACTTCATTTTCAATCAAGTTGTTTCTACAACTGGAATTATCTATGTTTTATGTCGCGCTGTAAACTCTGTATTTGACGACATTTTTTCAGAAATGATTAGCTCTGTTACAGTAAAAGGTAAATTCAATGTGTTACTTTATTTAAAAAAATAAATAAATATTTAGATTTATTTTTAAGTTTTTTTTTTTTTTT
>MUZC01004481.1:42164-69510 GCA_002072015.1 Radix auricularia | reverse complement strand
TATATATATATATATATATATATATATAATGTAACACTAATTATTTTATAAATATGAAAAAATAACTTATGATATGATATATAAAGGACCGCCTGAAGCTCCACACATATCGTCCGTTAAAGATGATTCAAAAGTCCTTGCAAAAGGAAATGAACTTCATGTAACAGAAGGAGTCACAGACATCATGTGTGAATCTAAAGGAGGATATCCAGTCTATAAAAACATAACACTTTCTTGCGGAGAAAAAAGGATTGCTAATGAAAGTAATTTGATTAAAAGACAGTTAAATCATATGCCCCATATTAATATTTATGAATTTAATAGAATAAATTTAATGAATATACATTTGAATGTTAATATTTTGTTAAATAGCATGATTATTAATTTTGCTTTTTTATGTCTAGAAAATGATTCAATAAGGATTGCACTATATATTTCAAGTGAAATGCTGAATATAAATTGCACGTGCATAGTTTGGCATGAATCGAAATGTTTTCAAAATGCCATCACTGTGAGTCTCAGATTCAGTGAAGGTAATAAATCACCTTTTTTAATGTATTCTAAAATTTTAAATAATCATATTTAAAGTTTCAAATGTTTTAACTTTAAAATTGACTAATGTAATAGAAAACATTACATTTTTTAAAAATCTCAACTTGATGTTTCAAATAAATTTTAAAATCATAATATTTTACAAGAGAAACTAACTTATTCATTTCATTTAACACTTAAATTATATTATTATTTTAGATGAACACAACAATGTAGGTCCAATCGTCGGTGGAGTCATAGCAGCAGTTCTTGGTGTTGTGTTTGTAGTTGTACTGATTGTGTTCCTTTTCAGAAGGCGATCAAGTGAGTAATTTTCAATGCTTGCATTCTTAAATCCGGAAACCTGAATCAATTACTATTTAAAGTTTAAAAGGGAAAGTCAGTATTAAACATGCTGTCATATTGCACTTTTTGTAAATGATTTTACAAATATTTCCCGAAAAATAATCCGGACGAACTCATCTGAGCTCTTATCTTTGTATAAATGCCTCATAACACAGTAGAAGGAAATCCATCACCTTGCCCTTCGCAAAGAATTTGTTAATGTAATTAAAATGAATGATCCCAGAAAAAAGTTGTGTGTTTTTTTAAAGTTATTTTACAGGTCAGATAAAGTCGGTTAAAAATAACCCAGCAAAGAACTGAAGTCTCACACTTCCTTTATATATTTCCTAGCAAAATAATAATTTCATGAACTTCGTTTAAAATTTAGGAAATTGTAACCTTTACCCCTTATTAGTTATGACGTCCCACATTTAAATGACAAAAGTGAAACATTCATTTTTAATAATTTATAAACCGTTTCGGGATGTTTCGAAAAGTTTAAAAATGTATAACTCCTATGTGTCGAATGATTTTGTACAATGTTTTAAACTACCGTGCATCATATTTATCAGCAATAACTGTGTATACATAAACAAAATATGTCTGTAACAAAAAGCTCATTTTGGTAAAAATGTCGCCCTTGACTATTTTTAATGTTGTTTAGATAAGTGGTCTCCTAACTAAGGCCCGCAAGATGAAGCGAGGCCCTCTCATCCGGCCCCTTTAGATATTTTAATTTAAAAATATATAAATATTTTACCTCTAATTTATACCAAAACTTAGTAGTTTGCCCCCAAACTGCTCGTTGACAGTTAATGTGGCCCTCCTCGGCAGAAAGGTTTGGAGACCCCTGGTTTAGATAATCAATAAAAAAGTAAAGGAATATTTTCAGAAAATTGTTTATAGAAACATGAATTAAAATGCGTAAAACTTATGGGTGAATAGGTGAGTCGCGTAATCTGTTAGACGTGTTTATTTTTGTTTGATACTGTGAGAAATTTACGAGTAGTAAGTACGTTTTTTAAAACAATAAAATCGCCATGTTTTAATGCATATTAGTATGACAGCTTGCAATAATGTGTTCAAAATACATTATGGTTAAAAATATGTTTTTATCTTTCATTACACAGTTCTGTAAGTCGCATTCAATTATGTTTTTTTTTAAAATTTCGTGTTATTTGCATTTTTCAAGCATTTTTTAATTTTTAATTAATTCAGTTAAAATGTTTACATTTTAAAAATCATGATATATATTGTCTGTCTTAACCCTCTTGATGTTTTAATATAAAACCAAGACGTTAAAACGCTGATATGCAAATCATTGATTGTTTCACAAAGTTATTCTAAGTCATTGGTCCAATGAAATTTATGAGACAAAACGTAGCGGTCTTGTTTCCTGTTCATATTTCTTTTTTAGTAAATGTTTTAGGGATTAAGTTTTCAATCAAACAAACGTATGTCCTTTTAAAGTTATGATAACTAATTAAGTATTTTAATAAGCTAATAAAGAATACGACTTTTCTGTTTTGTGATGACCATATTCTATCATAAAAAGGATAGGACATCTACATAAGTAAAAAATGTAATTGCTAAAAAAGGAAGTAATTAATTTGTTTAATTTAATAAGTCTTGCGAATAAAAATACGAACTTTTACAATAAAATATGCATAACATTTGTATGTCAAAATTGAACACTTATTTTAAATAAATTGTTTTCAAAGTATGGAAAAAAAAGATTAAATTTTGATATGTAATAATAGATATATTCTTCTGTCAAGATAAACTTAAAATGCAATTACAAGAAGAGAATGCCAGGTAAGTTGATTGTACAGAATTGTGTGTACACAGTCGACATTTTGTTTTGAAAATCGTTTTATATTAGTGTAAAGCTAAACTATGCATAATGACTCTCTCAATTTTAAGCCAGAATACATTTTTCTTGTACATATACATGAATATTTATAAATTTAAATGTTATTCAATGAAAATGTTAATAAAATTATTACTTACAAAATTTATATAAGTTATATTCTCTGTAATAACTTCTTTTCTTACTCATGCCCATCCTATCTTTCTAAACTTCTGTCGGTCTACTCATCCAGTCGTCAGCCTTCTCTTCTGCAGACAACCTGTATTCTCTGTGTTCCCATATTAAAATTTTCAATAAAAGATTTATTAAAGAATAAAAAGTACAAGTTTTAAAAAAGTAAACACACCTTTAAAGTCTTTTATGATAATGTTTGTGAAAATTCCAGGAAAATGAAAACATATGCAAACATTCAAGGTAAGGTACATTGGTTTTTTTTTTTTTTTTAAAATACTTTTATTCTCATTCTTTTAAAAAGAAATTTCAATTTGGGAACAAAATGTTTATAACATAATTAAAAGACATATTTTATTTATGTCAATATAAATAAAGAAAAATTTTAATGAACATTTCTTATCTAAGATTAAATTAAAATTTATTAAGATATTCGAACTGCAGCAGATTTATGCATATGTATGCTTCTCTTAAAGAAATCGATTTCAAAAGAGCATTTCAAGAAGTTCATAACATGTTAGTGAACAAATAAATTTTCATTCATTTGATTTTATAACTTCCTCGTATTTTAATGTGCACACACTTTACATTACTCATGTCTTTTTGTCCAGCCAAAAGAGACAGTATAGATTACGAGACGCATCAATATGAACAACCCAATATAAGGCTTGAAAATACTTCAAATAATACTGGGCAAAGCGTGATACGTTCCAATTTATCAAATCATTTTGTTCTTGGGGAATTTATTGAAAAGGACAATGGAAGGAGAGAGGCTGAAGAAATAAAAGCAGACATAAGCCATGGTTAGTTATAGCTTAAATAATTATTAAACTACAGTTACTTTTGTATTCGAAAAAATAAAAATTGAACATTTTTGTAGTTTTTTTAAAAGTGAGATCGAAAGATGCATTTGTGGTATGATGTCTTACTTTTTATGCAGCCCATAGCGAGCATCATTTGAATTAAAAAATGTTACTGCTGGGTTAGTTTCAAACGTTTCTAAAAATAACACTAACGGGTATGTTTTTTTAAATAAATATGTAATTATCATAGTTGTTTGTTGTAATTATTCAATTAATATTAACATATGCTTTGTAAAATATATTACCCTTTTATCTGTTTTTAATATTGCTCAATGTAAGAGTACCTAGTCTTCTTGTTATAATTATATTTGTTAATAATCATTCCTTAAAATAAACTCATTTGTGAGTGCATAATTTACTAATACATATACACTTTCTTGTCTGAAGCTTATTAAATATGTAAGCCAGTATCATGAAATTAACTTTCCTCCAAAAATAAAGTTTCCTAAGACTGTTTTTTTCCCTGTCATAATAAATCTCCGGTCACTCTAGTATTAAAAAAAAAAAAAGGTTTTTCAGCGATTAGGAAAGTTTGGTCAGAACGTTTTACTGGATAATAAAGCTTAACAAAGCGCTTCTGTCGCATGCATCCATAGAAATAGTATTCCTCCACGCTGTCGTTTTTTTTAATGTAAATAAGCATCACAATATCACCTATGTATTTAATTTCCAATAAATAAATAACGGATATATTTTTTTTTTTTAAATCTATTCCTTGGAATGAAGCTGTGTGCTGTACGGCGATACAATATTTCAAAGATAGAAAACATTATTGAGATTTGCTCTTTGATACTATTTATTATGGAAGATAACAATATTAGATTACCTAGAAAACAAAAGTATAGATCTGTTCTATAAAACATTTTTTTCTTGTGATTGACTTTAACTTTTTGCGAATTGTACTTGACAGATGCTGTTACTGATATACCCTCAGATAAACATCTCTATGAGGATATTAATGAGGACAATATCAGTCTTGACACCCAGCGAAACCAAAATCATTCTTATGAAAACTATGAGATGCAGCAACAATAATCTGCTTTAAAAAAAATTAAAAAATTTAATGTTTTTTCTTTGCTCATAAAATTTTAGATACCGTAATTAAATTTTAAAAGATTATTTTCAAAAACAAATATTGACAAGTTGTAATAGCAATCAACAACATAACAAATTTGATAAGGCATAATTTGAATGAATTACTGGCTGCCGTTCAAGACAGGTAGATGTGGAGATCGCCATCTGTTGATGTTTTCATGCACTCCCCTCAACGACCGTAATGGTCACTTGACTGTTAATGATTATGGTAATGGATAAGATTCAATTACTTTAACAATATTATAAATACATATATTTCCGTTCATGTAATCATTTGATTTATAATATATATATATTTTTAGTGTATATGAATTACAGTCGAACTCACTTATCTCGACCTCGGTTATCTCGCCAACGCTAACTTGTCGACGATTTTGAATTGGAACCGCGAAATTCTCTCTTTGTCTAAGCATTTTCTAATCGGTTATGTCGCTTCTTTTTGTCGCCGAACACTAATATCTTGAGTACAAATGACAGCAAAATTTGCAACTTAATGTCGGTTATCTCGATTATCAATCGTAGTCAAGTCATATTGTTTTTGAACACAAGTTATTCGTTAGAAGAACAGCCTGTTTCACCGTCCGGTACGTATTTTCGCTTAAATGTTTTAGAACCAAGAAGGGGAAGGTATAAAATGCCTACCTCACGGTGTCTGCTAGTGACGTCACAGCCCACTAGTACTCAGCTCTCTGCGCTGTGTTACTTTTGGTACCATGCTTCGCTTAGTAAGCAATACTTTTTTACAATAAAAATCATTAACCAGCGAACTCCAATAACAGTGATCACGCGAATGTTTCAATTATTTATAGATCGGAATATTATTATTAAGAAAACGCTTTGATGTCATGGTCGCTCGCGTGTTGGCTCTGGTATCCTTCAGTAACACAACCAAAAATTAAATCCACGTAATATGCTAATATTTCGACTAAAGTTTAACCAGTCCAGATCAAATGGACGAACAATAGGTGCACATATGTCCCTTTGTTGTTAGCAAGCCGATCATTCCATGAAACAAGTAACGCCATTGCTGTTATGTAAAAAAAAAAAAGACTCCAAAAACACGTACATGTACATTCTCATTTATTAACCCACAACATCTATATACAGAAATTTAAAGCATGTGTTAATATTTGGCCGCCAGTTTCGTGTGTTATCTAAACTAACTTTCAAGTCATTTATATTTAAATGTATAAAAAAATTAAAAATTAAAAAAAAAAAAATTAAATGGTGAAAAAATAACGTTTTTATATCTGTGAAAAGATTGTTTCCAAAGATTCGGGGTATTCTCTCAAACCAAAAAAGTGACGCAGATTTAGTGAATGTTTTAGTACTACTACAAAAAAGCATATAATTTACTAGTGAATAAAGGGATAAAAATGTTTGCTATTTTTCGGATCCGGATAAATTAGTCCTAATATTTCCAGGATCCGGATTCAGGATCCGGATAACCAAATTTAAATATAAGGGCTAAGAGTGTTTGCTTTACGACTTTATATCGAGTATTTAATAATTTTTATTTTAAATATTTATTGTTCCCAAATGGAGAGCATCTGCTATGTATAATGACAGTTTGTGATTCTGACAAAATCAACGATGAACATTGTATAATTATTTTAATGAACACACTTGAACGAAGTTCAATGAAATGTAGTATGTACTAAGCAATTAATGATGTAATAAGTGTGACGTGAAGTGAACAAGAAGTTCATCATTAGCCATAATAATTTTTTTTCCTTATTCAGACGATTTAAGTTAAATATGATATTAGTTAATTTAGTTTGTCCATATATGTAGTAAAGTAATATCTGTACTTGTAACTTTTTAATGTAATATTTATATCTCGTATTGATATTAATTGTTTTGCTGCATTTTGCATGGGTTTAAATGATTTCATGATTGTAAATTGTTTTTTTTTAATCTGTATTAATAACTTTATGTATGACATAATTTTTTTAAAACTTAACTTAATTTGTATTATTTTAATATTCATTTTTACCAGAGTTTTAAAATTATAAGACTGGATAAAACATAAATAATGTCATACGATTTTTGCTGATATTTCACCCCTCCCCACCCACTTGTCACACGTCAACACAAAACCATAGAACCCTTCTTAAATTTGAAGTTACAAAGCTAGCCCCCTCCCCTTAAAAGCTATATATTCTTTTTGAAAATAAGCATGTTTCAAATCAATATTTTTGTCATTTAAGCATATATGTAGTCTAAGGAATATCGTAACATGCGTGAAGCAATGTAAAACGTTCTTGAATAAATTGTAAGCAATCAAATATTTAAGTTGAACTTTTATTTAGAATTGCGTGCTTTGATTTGACGTCACAGTTGTTTATAAAAACAACACCCCCACGTAACATATCATTATAAATGTGTGTCTCCCCTGCCCCCGTTTCGGGACGTCCTTTAAGGTTGGCCCCTAAAAAGGGCGTCAAATAGGTTACCGCCCTGGATGGCAAGATTTCTAGCTACGCGACTGAATACGCCGCACATATTTGTTTCCCCATCGAGCCAATGTTAATTATATGATTTCCCGACTCTCGAATATACAAACTTCTACTAATATCCCCTGCACACGCTTAAAAAAATATAGTAAACAACATGCTATATTCTTGTCTTTTGTTTCATTAAAAGAATATTTTAATCGTTGCAATAATCTTCACAAAAACGACTTAAATAAAGGCTTGGGTGTAGGTCCAGTATGTAGGCGTAGATCCCGGACAGTTTAGTTAGTTTCAACAGTTGTCAACTATGAACTACATATAACCCAAAATGTCATCTAACTATTACCGCCTTTTGTCTATATAAGACTTTGTTTAATAATTCTTACAAAAAATACCGCTTTAGCTCCCCTCTGCTCGTTGTACTTACACTGCTGCACAATAGTATTATTTCAATGTCATCTTTTTTACATCGCTAAGTTACTACATCTAAATTTTAATTTTCCATAATAAACGAAGAAGTAAAAGGTAATTAGCAGACATTGCTGTGATGTGTGGAATTTCGAGTGGGTAGCCAGGTACATGTTCATATTTTGGACGGGTACCCGGTGTAACAGGCCAGATTAAACCCATGACCAGAATATACCCGGGTATAATCTGGCCTAGGCCAGAATATACACCCCGGGCCAGAATATACCCCTTTGATAACATGACAATATATAGTAAAAAATGGATGAATGAATAATTAGAAATTCGATTGGTGTTTTATCCTTGTCAGAGACGTTACACTCATTTCTTAAGTAGGAAATATGTTTTATTTACAATAAAAGAATAATAATAATAATATGCTATTGTCTACACCAAAGTCGTTGATTCGATGGATTTGTTGACCTATCCAGCAAGCTTTGATCTTCAGCCAACGACAGAACATGGACTTCACCTTCAAAACCTTAACGGTCATTTTAATGTTGTCGTTGGTGTAAAAATTTTACTGTAAGTAAATGTTGTGTATTTTTGGACGTGGTTATCATATACCTTAAAAAATCATATGTCTTATTTTCTATTCGAATGTTAAAGATATGTCCTTTTAATGAATAGATTTTTTTAAAATGTCTTAATTGAAACCTTTATTCTTTGTTATGAAAATAAAATTTAAAAAAGTATTTAATTAGTCAATTGACTTATTATTTGAATTGTCAATTTTTAATGAAATACATGCAAACTATTTCATTTATGGAAAACATGTTATCCACAATTATTTATTGAAGGAGCGTCTATAAATAATAAGATAAGGGTAGGAAACCCGAATTCTTCTCAAATCTTTGGAAAACAACAAATATAAACATGATTAAATTATTTATTTTTAAATTAGTCATGTAGTGCTGTTTGCATATATATTAGTTTGGACTGTAACTCTTTATCTAGAATCGTGGAACAAAAAATAAGACCTCAATTGCTAAATAATACAACAAAATTAATATTTAAAAAAAAAAGGTCATGCTCCTTTCACTTATATTAAAGTTGTTTAAAAAATAAATTCTTTTAGTGTTAAAACATCTATAAAACGTTTAAAAAGTCATTCATTCATTTTTACTAGAAATCCCCCTGTTGTCAAAGGGGTATATTTAGGCCTAAAGGGCTATATTCTGGCCTATGCCAGTTTAACCCAGGGGGTATATTCTGGCCAAGGCCAGATTATACCCGGGTGTATTCTGTTCAGGGGTTTAATCTGGTCGTTTACGCCGGGGAAGCTTTTTTAACAAGATTGACAGCCCTCCTTGCAAGATAAAAATTATTTTAATCGATAAAATAGCGATTAAATTGTAGAGGTTGTTTTAAACATTTTTTTTCCGATTTATCAATAAATGATTATGTATTAATAATTAATAATAGTTTGCTTTTTTTACGTACAAACATCTCCATTTAAAAAATAAAGATTTTCCAAGTGTAAACTTTAAAATAAGCTCTTATATTTAAATTTAAAAATGTTAATTTCCTGTTTTTGTTGCTTCCCTTGAAATTTTCAGTTAAATGACGTCATACACCTTATTTTTAGCTTAATCAAAATTATCGATTAATTATTCGGTAATTTTTCAAAAGTTAACGATTAAATTTAGGTTAATCGATAACAGCCCTAATATATATATATATTTAAATTAGGGCTGCGGAAATTACCGATTACTTTCTCGATTAATCGGTAAATTGTTTTATCGATTAAAATTTTTTTAATCCATAAAATAGTGATTAAAAATAGAAAAATGATTTTTTTAAAATAAATAATGAATCATAGTTTTTATTTTATCATTATTTTTTACGTACAAACTTCTCTGTTAAGGGAATTCAGAAGGCGTATACTTTAAAATAATATGTTTTATAAGGACAATGATTTTTTTTTTAAAAACATTGTTTTTAACTATTTAACAATAACAAAATTTAAATTCATTGACATTATATTGAACTAGATTCTACTTATTTTTAAATATATCCCCTAACAATAGTACGTGTTTTAAATTAATTAAATTAAATACTTAGGTTATGGGCATTTTAAAAATTGCTATAAAAGGGTACAAAATATGAAGGGAAACGAAATAGTAAAAAAAGAGATTATGAGGTCTTAGAAAAAAAATCATAGCTATCGAACCACTTGAAATAAAAAGATGATCTTTATGTTTTTACAAATCATCAAACAATTTCTATAGCCTACAGCTGTATTACTTTTATATTTATAAAATTAATTTGAAATTTTCATTCAAGTGCCTCAACTTTAATACGTTATTTAACTTGTTTTCAGTGCTAACTGTTTTAAAAATAACTTAATGACAATACTAATTGCCCGTTTTTATTACTTCCCTTGAAATTTTCAGTTTAATGACGTCATACATCTTTATTTTTAGCTTAACAAAATTATCGATTAATTAATCGGTAATTTTTCAAAAGTTAACGATTAAATTTAATTTAATCGATAACAGCCCTAATTTAAATATATATATAAATACATATATATCTATATATATAAAAATCAAAGTATGTCTGTGTGTGTGTGTGTGCTTGTCCGTTGTAACTGACGAAACTATTCATCCGATCGTCATGAAAATTTTTAAGACTGTTGAGTACCCTCACGGAATGGTAACTGGCTACTTTTTTTTCTCAATCTAACACTAAAGGGGCGCAGGGGGCCCTAAATGTGAATTTTTGCTTATATGAGGTATATAAAAAATAATTTAATCGCTAACTACTTGCTATATTGATTGATCTTAACCAAATTTTGCAATTAAATTCTTGATAGCCATTATTAAAATTCCATAGTGCACTAAACTCTTATTGGCAACTCCTTTGAGGCTGGGGGCCCAAAATACGTGTTTTCTTAAACGTTTACGATTTTTTTCACTATTCAATTATTAAAGGTCTTGACAAATTATGATAAATGTATCCATTATTATCCATCTTAAAATAAACAGTTGTTTTGTGCTTTATATCTTGCCCTGAATGGGCCTCTGGGGCCCGTAATGTCGTTTTTTGCCTATATAAGCTATATAAAAATTAGTTTAAGCCATAACTACTTGCAACATTGATGGATCTTAACCAAACTTGGTATATAAATACTTGATAGTCAATATTAAAATATTATATGGCTCTAAACTCCTAATGGCAACTCCTTCGAAGCTGGGGGCCAAAAAAACCTGTTTTCTTAAACGTTTAAGATTTTTTTCACTATTCAATTATTAAAAGTCTTGACAAATAATGATAAATGTATCCATTATTATTCATCTTAAAATAAACAGTTGTTTTGAACTTTATATCTTGCCCTGAATGGGCCCCTGGGGCCCTTAATGTCGTTTTTTGCCTATATAAGCTATATAAAAATTAGTTTAAGTGATAGCTACTTGCTACATTGATCGATCTTAACACTTGGTATATAAATACTTGATAGTCAATATTAAAATATTATAGGGCACTAAACTCCTAATGACAACTTCTTCAGAGTTGGGGGCCCAAAATACCAGTTTTAGTAAACGTTTAAGATTTTATCCCTCAATTTAATTATTAAAGTTCTTAACAAATAATGATAAATGTATCTATTATTATCCGTATTGAAATGAATAGATGTTTTGAACTTTAAATCTTGCCTTGAATGGGCCCCTGGGGCCTTTAATCTCATTTTTTTCTAATATGAGCTATATAAAAAATTAGTTTATGCGTTAGTTACTGAGTAAATGAATAGATCTTAACCAAACTTTGTATAAAAAAAAACTTTGTATCCTATATTAACATAATAAAGTTCAATGAACTTCTAATGTCCATTTCATCGGGGCCGGGGGGCCCCAAATGTCTTTTTCGTAAATTTTAAAGATATTTTTCCCATTCATTTTTTAACAATCTCGATAAATATATTCATAATGAAACGCAATAAAAATGAACAGATTTTTGAAATTGACATCTTGCACTGAATGTGGCCGGGGGCCCCTAAATATGTTTTTCCTTCTATATCTATCTCTATATTGTGTGTGTGTGTGAGTGTATGTCCTTTAAAGCTGACTAAAACATGTATCACATCGTCATGATCATTTTGTGACCGATGAGTACCCTTCCAGAAAGGTAACTGTCTACTTTTTTTCTCCATTTAACACCAAAAGTGCGCCGGGGGCCAATAATGTCATTTTTTTGCTAATATGAGCTATATAAAAATTAGTTTAAGCGCTAACCACTTGCTATATTGATGGATCTTAACCAAATTTTGCAATTATATTCTTGATAGCCAATATTAAAATACCATAGAGCACTTAACCCCTAATGGTAATCCCCATCGGTGCTGGTTTTTAGCTGACTAAACCATGTATTCGGTCGTAATGAAACTTTTGCAGACTATTGCGTACACTCCCAGGAAGTTAACAGGTAATTTTCTTCGTCAATTAAACACACATGGGGCGCCGGTGGCCCATAATGACATTTTTTGCTTATATGAGCAATAGAAATTTAGTTTGAGCGCTAGCTACTTGGTAAATTGATGGATCTTAACCAAATTTTGTTTTAAAAAAACTTGATGGCCAATATTAAAATATTATAAGGTCCTGAATTTTTAATGACCATTTCTTCGGGGCTGGGGGTGCCAATTGTCTTCTTTTAGGGGGGGTGGTTAATGTTTAAGAGATTTTGTCAATTCAATATTTAATTAAGGACAAATATATCCATTATCATGCAAATTGAAATGAAAATCGTTTCCAACTTTATATCTGGCTTTAAATGAGCCCAATCATGTCTTCTTTTTTTTTTTCTTTAATTAAGTTTATGCGTTAGGTTTTGTGTAAAAGAATTGATCTTAACCAAAATTTGTTAACAAAATCTTGGTAGCCCATATTAAAATTCTATAGGGCACTAAACATCTATTGTAATTTACTTTTGAGCCGGGGGCCCCGAATGTCTGTTTTTGGTATATGCTTAAGATATATTCCCCATTCAATTTTTTACAATCTATAGAAATATATATGAATGATGAAGCTGAATTAAAACGAACAGCTTTTTGAAATTGACATCTTGCGCAGAATGGGCACAGGGGCCCCTAAATGTCGTTTTTTTTTCCTTTATATTACCTTTACAAAAATTAGTGTTAGCTTAAGTTACTAAGAAAATAACGGATCTTGCCAATTTTAGTACATAAAAACTTAAGAGTCTATAAATATTTTCTATAAGGAACTGAACTCTTGATGTCCATTCCCTCGAGGCAGGCGTACCGAAATGTTTTTGTAATGCGCTTTAATAATTTAATTCCCCAATCAATTTTACACGACATTGAGAAACAAAGCTTGAGTACAATGGCGATAAAAAAAAAATAAAAAATTATCACTTATTTTAGAGCCCGGCTCCATAATTTCATTTTTTTTTCCTTTATTTTTTTCAAAGCTTTATATATAGAGAGATTTATTTATCCATTTGCTAGGAAACTTGGACTTTTTTGCACACTTCCGTGTAGGTTTTTGGCATAGTAGTTTTTAAAACTGATCACGCACGCATTGGATTCCTAAATAGTCATTTTTACTGATATCGTTTTTAGCTTTATATCTTGTCGTGAATGGGCCCTGGGGCCCTTAATGTCTTTTTTTTTTTTTGCTAATAAAAATTCAAGAGTCTATAAATAATTACTATAGGAAACTGAACTCTTTATGTTCATTCCTTCGGGTAGGCGGCCCCAAATATTTTTGTAAGGCACGTTAATGATTTAATTCCCCAAGCAATTCTACACTATGTTGAGAAACATAGCTTGAGTACAAATTATCACTTATTTTAGAGCCTAGCCCTTTAATGTCGTTTTGTTCTTTTTTATAAGCTTTTAAATTATCATTTTATTTATCTATTTGCTATGAAACTTGGACTTTTTTCACACTTCCGTGTAGGCTTCTGGCATAATTGGTTTTAAAACATAGCACTCATTGGATTCTTAAATTGTCATTTCTACTGAGATCGTTGCAACGCACGACCGGGTCTNTATATATGTGTGTGTGTGTGTGTGTGTGTATATATATTACATAAATAATTTTACTATATGAAATGTATATATATTTTAAAAATAAATTTGAAACTAGCCAAAGTTAGATATATGAAATATTATTGATTCGTACAAAATTCTCTTTAACAAAAGAAAATGTTTTTGTATATTAATTTATAAAATTTCCTTAATTTAAATTAATTTATACCTCTTTTACCTTATCTGTTGCAGACGCTCCTTTTTCACAGAAGTTTTTTGCGTCCTAATTTTATCTATGGTTCGTGCTTAGTCCTGAATTCTTATTAAAGTTTTGAATGTTGATGAGTTTTTTTCCTGGTTTCTTCAGGCTGTCTGAAACCACGGTCCTTCCGTATTTCTTTTGTCGGTGTTTAGGCAGGAGAGAAACTTTCCTGTTCATTAGGAGGCTTCTTCTTGCAATATTAAAGCCTCATTTGTTCTCTAGACATCTGGTATATCAGTAGCCTTTTGATGCGAACCCTTAATTCAAAATAAGTTATGTCCTATTCCCGTGTGCCCTCTATGTCATTATTGTGGCCATACGTCGTCAGATGTTCCATTGTTAATGAAGCAAGTGTTCGTGCTTTTTTTTATAAGTGCTAAATTGGCTTTGTTAATTTTTTTGGAATATCAAATTCCGAATAGTTATAAAAGCTATGAACTTGTAACTATTGATTCGGCGGTATAACCATTTTTCTAGACTTAATGCTATAAATAATAATTTACGTGAGCAATTATCATTTGTATTAAATTGAAAATTATCACTTCTATAGCATAGTGAAATGCACATATACGATCTAAAATAAGTAAATGGTAAATAACACATTTAATTAAAAACAGACAAATATAAATGTCAATGACTTAATACGGCTAGGTTTTCCCTACGTTGTAGATCATGGGATACGTTGAAGTGTTTCTGGGTTCTCATTTAGGTGCGTATGCGCTCTGTTGTGATTTACATGACTAGCCATGCGGGCTGCTCTGTGCGGCGGAGCTTGTTGTGGTAGATTTGTCTCAAATGTGGTGTTAATTGTCCATTCTTTGAGTGGTCAGTATAAGAGCCAAGATCTTCTGGTGATGCCGTGGCCTCTGGCTTCTGCTGACCTGATGTGTGAGTTTGTACTTGGGCGCGTGGTCATGTGGTGTTCTGGTCACACCCGTCCGTGTTAACACTACTACATAAAAGTAAAATATTAATTATTAATTTAACTAATTTGTGTTTTAGCAGCGTTCTTTTGAACTGGCACTGGTCGGAACCCTTGGAAACTGCCCCAATGGCAAGACGTTGTTATGCCACTACTTATCCATATTATCTGCCAATCTAAAAGATTACCCCATCTTTAAACTGAAATAAGTAAGGGTTATTCCGTTTGATTTACGTTGCAATATATTCTTAAATATTTTTATGTTTAACTTCCAAAAAAAAAAAAAAAAAAGAATTCACAAGTTTATGAAACGTAAAAGTTACTTTGAAATTGTAAATTTCTGGAAATATATACATTTTAGGGTATATACCAGTAAAGGCGAACCTATTGGGGACCGCGTGCCCAAAATTAAACTAGGGCACATCTTTTTATAGCTAAGTGCCAAAACTTCAGAGGTTTGGCTTAGTTAATTTGAATAAGGAAATTATATTTCAGTCACGTGTCGGCTGATTACATTCTCTGGTGTCGAATATGGCACGTGTGTCGTAGGTTAACCCTACCTGGTATAAACTTTTATTTTTTAAAGTGTAGAAAAACATTATTTATTAGAGAATTTTATTATCCAACCTGGAAAGGGATCTATTAGGTAAAATTTCGAGGAGAAAAAACCGGTTGACAAGGGGAACGGCCCCCATCATAACATATTCCATCGACCTGTGTGTACATAATGCCATCTGAGTCTGGATCATGTTTGAAAAGAGATAGACCCTATCTAGGAAAAAATGTTGTTGTAAAAACAGTTGTTTGTGATCGCATTGCATTTTCCCCTTAAATGTAGTGATTTGACTTATTTAACATATATTTAATATATTTTATTTATTACCTATTTTTATTTTCCTTTTTAAACAAAACTTGGGAGTAGGATATATAAAGTGTACGCATATATGTTTAATAACCCTAAAAAACAACTTCAGTTATCATAAGTAACGTACTATTCATCGTAAAGCCCTTCAAACATACATGCTATACCCTTTATAACTGTTGAAGAACCCGCGGGTTGTCCTTTTAGAGTCATAAATCTACATGGGTGTTGCTGTATAAAAGATACGTCCACTACATCAAACAGAAAAGGTATGTGTATGTTATGTGCAGTGTTGGGGCTACAACGGTTGTATTATTTGAGCATGGGTGAGTTTTGGTTAAATAGATGTATTTATTATTTATCAATATAATATTTAAATAGTTTATATAATAATTATATCACAAAACAAGGAAATTTAATAGTTTACACTTGCTAAATAAATGACATTTCGTAAAGATGAGAATGTAATAATTAAATATTAACAAATCATACATTGTTTTTTATTGAAAAGAGCTATGGTTATAACAGAAATGACAGGATGTCGTTCATATCACATTGCAAACACTGTATGCTTACTTCCTTATGGTAAGCCCATAATATCAAATTGTAACTAATTGTCGACCAGACATACAATGGATGCTTTTTTCTATAAAGATAAAGCTTATTTAGATATCCATTAAAGGTTATAATAAGGCATTATTTTAGAATTTAGCAGACTATTCACTCACTAACAGACTGCCGTAGTTTAGAATCAGTCAATCACACAATACAAAAACGCTAATATGTTCCTAGTTCGGAAAACTGTACTAAGGCAATTAATCCCATAACACGCGAGCCGAATATTCGAGGCATGTCAAAATGATAGAAAAATGTGCTAGTCGTTTTGCAAAATAAGTCTAACCACACTGTAAAAAATGTAATGTATTCTAACACTTATATTCCGTTATTTTACACTAAACAGCTGTAAATGAAATTTTTTTACTGTTTTTGTAAAAAAAAACAGTAAGATAATGTAATTTATTATCATTTACAATAAAATCCGGTATTAATTTATACTGTAAATATTAAACCGTTTTTAACACATTTATACTGTTATTTAACACTAAATGGTTGTAAATGACTACTTTCCCTGTATTGTCTGTTTTTAACAGTAATGGAATGTAATTAATGTTCGTCTATAAATAATTTCAAATATAGTTTATATATAAATGAATGTGAGACGTTTAATAACTTACTAAACATTTTTTGTTTAAGTATCCGACGGATTAGGATCGACATAATTATTTTGGAGGTTGTTGAGTTAACTGCCTTGAAGGACAATGACAATATATTTTTGCTGAGTGCCCAAAGTGTTGTGTTTTCACCCTTATATGAGCTTTAACATATTTTAAACATTAGCTATACTACTGGGTAAGTGGAATGATCTTGACCAAACTTGGTTCATGAGTACTAAATTAAGGGCCCATATAAAGATACTGTAGTTTGCAAGGCATTAAATTCACATTATCAATTCCTTTTGAGCCTTTTGGAAACAAAAATATTAGAAACATTTTATTAAATTTAAATTGAATTTTAATCGATCAAATTAAATTTAATCAATTATTTTTTAAAAAAGATTAATCAATTTCATTAATCGTTTATTTTTGTTAATTTATATATTTGGGATGCGGAAATTAAAGATTAATTAATTGATGTATCGTTAAAATTTTAATGAATTAGAATTTTTCGATCTCCAATAATTTGTTACTGATTGAACGATTAATCGATTAGAGTTTAATATATAATAACAGAATACAATTTCAAAAGTATGAATAACAATTTAATAAATAATAGATTTCCGTGATAATTAATATGATCATCAATAGACTGTCAATAGACGTGTTTTTAATTGTACAACTTGCATCAATTGGGTCTACTCAAACTCAATAATTTTATTTTCTTATGTAAGCTATATAAATATTATTTTATTCACTCCATTGAAATTAAATTTTGGAAAGGTGTTGAGTAGGTCGACAATCACGCAAAGTAGGCCTGTAGCCTGTAGGCCCAAAGGCAAAGGTGGATAATATTTTTTTAATATAAACATTTCTTATAGTCTTCTTTGAATCTCTTCTTTTTCTGCAGTTAATGCTATCCGTGACACCTAAGCTAGTTTTATTTAAAACTGCAGGGCTTTTAAATTTAACAAGTTGCAGAGTTTAGGCTCGGGAACTGGCTTAATTAATGTATTTTTGTTTTTATTTGGTAAGCTATTTAAAATTTAGCTAAAAATACTACAGTACAGGCGAGGCGTACATGTTAGACATGTAACTTGTAAGATTGCAAACGTTAATTTAAATAATAATTAATTCAATATTTTAAAGCGTGATTTTAATTTATATAATATATATATATATATATAACAATATTTTCTAGAAAATACATAATGTTCCATTATTACTAACTCTAATTTATGTAATAATTAAATTTAAGTTCGTAAAATAAAAATTAGGGTTTTACATATATTCAGTTCTTAATTTCCGGTTTAATAAGCATATCGATTACCGGCAGACATGTTTTAGTTTTGTCATCAAGCCATGCTTCGAATCGCCTAGTATTACATCTGGGTTAATTTTAATAAAATAAATGTTTTTAAAAGGTGAAAGTATGATCTTATTATTAAGAATATTATTTTAAAGACATCGATACTTTTTAATAATATTTATGGGATTATAATAAGTAATCGTAAAAAAGCCTACTAGTAAAGTAAAATTGTTTTACTAAACTAAAATAGATAAGGAATATTTAAGTAATAGTTATAGGCAATAGGTTAATAATGAACAATTCACCAACCAGAACTAGAATTAGAATAGATATAGATATTAATGATATTAGAGCTCTTAGTACAGGATAATCTTTAAAGGAAATACCAGAAGTCCACATGTTAAAATCAAGTCAATATCTAGTCTCAAAATAAAATCTATGTTTTGAAGTTTTATTCTTTTATTTTTTTAAAAACAGTCTGAACTAGTAACAATTAAATGAAACATGGCATGTTATAACTAATTGGTTTAGATATCCAGTTTATTTTTTTAATTTTGTACGCTATAATGTATAAGTCACCTGTTTCTGAGAAAGTTAATTGTATAACTTATACTTATCTGTAAAAATATTATAATATTTGACTGTTCAATTCTACATTGACTGAAATTTTTTTCCTCCTTCAAATTTCAATTATTAAAATTACTTAACATTATAAATTCTCTAGAGAGAGCCTAAATGTAACATTCATATCATGAATCATGTTGTCAAATAATTTTTCATTTGGATCTAAGGTTCAAAAAAAATTATTGAAAGAGAAGTGACGGATCAGTGATCAGTATTACCACCTTGGCCTTGTCACCCGCTATGTGTTTGAGTACAAATATCGCTATCAGTATCAGCAAAGTTTTCCTTGAGTATTTATATGCCATTAGGTAAGCATTAACTTAAATGAAACTGTCGTATTAGCACCAGTCTAATAATAGTTAATTAGATACGTTTTCAATCACTCAGCTAAAACATCATTTTATGGCCTGATTTATTGTAATTATAAATTTGAAACATTTGATTCTAATTAAACAATACAATTATCATTTTAATTAGTTTTAGTTTGAATCTAGTTGGACAATTAAGTCAGTTTTGAATAAAATTAGACAGACCTAGTGAGTTATTACACCTTAGTTTACTCAAAAAACTTAAATACTTTGGAATCTCAGGTCCCTTGCATCACTGGATCCAAGATTTCCTATTGGGTAGGGAGCAAACTGTAATAATTAATGGTTCTAAATCTACACCAATAAAGGTTAACTCAGGAGTTCCACAAGGAACTGTCCTAGGTCCCTTACTATTTTTAATTTATATAAATGACTTACCCAACAATATCTCAACAGGAACTAAAGTTAGGTTATTTGCTGATGATTGTATAATCTATAGAACAATCAAGTCAGAACAAGATAGCAAAATTTTACAAAAAGACTTAGATGAATTAATAAAGTGGGAAACTAACTGGAGTATGTCCTTCCACCCAGAAAAATGTCAACTGCTAAGAGTAACAAAGAAAAAGAAACAAATAAATTCAAAATATTTCATTCATGGAAAAGAACTAACCCAGACTAAAGATGCGAAACACTTAGGAGTCATAATAAATGAGAAACTATCTTGGAATCCCCATGTCAATGAAGTTATTAAAAAATCAAACAAAACCTTAGGCTTTATAAAAAGAAACTTTTACAAATGTAACAAAGATATAAAACTAAAATGCTATCTCACCCTGGTGAGACCTATACTAGAATATGCATCTTCAGTATGGGACCCATCCACCAAAGAAAATATTGATAAGTTAGAACAAATCCAAAAAATAGCTGCCAGATTCATTACTGGAGAATACTCAAAACCGACAAGAGTAACACCATTAGTTAAATCATTAAATCTTGAAACACTAGAGGATAGAAGAACCAAGAGTAAATTAGTAATTATACATAAGGCAATTAATTCTAATTTAGAAATACAACACAAAGATAACCTAATACAACCCTCAAATAGACATAAAGACAAAAACACCTTTCTTATTCCATATGCAAGAACAAACACATACAAGTTTTCTTTCTTTCCGTCCGGTATTCGGGCGTGGAATGGGTTGCCTGAAGAAACCAGGAAAGCCACCACTTTATCATCTTTTAAAACTCTAGTAAGAATACAGGACTAAACACAAACCATAGAAATACGTAGGACGCAATAATCTTCTGTACAGAAGGAGCGTCTGTAACTTATAAGTTAAGATAAGATATTCTTTTTTTTATATTTATACAAGTATTCTCTGGTATGAATATGCATGAGAACTTTCATATAGGTATATGTTTTAATCACATTCTACAAAACGATTTTGTTATAATAAAGCTTTAAACATACTTAATGGAACTACCTTTATTTTGTTGCTTCAAATGTATGTAAGTTAAGACCGTTCATGAACTTCATAACATGTTTTTTAAAATAATTGGTTTCAGGTAAAAATCACATAAAACGGGGAGAGTCTAGGTTGACCCAATAATAGCAGCAGCTATACTAACTGAAAAAAGAAGTTTTTTAAAATATTGTTTAAATGTTTATTTTAGTTAGACCAGTTTAATCTTTTTAAATGTTTAATTACTTGTAGAGTGATTCATATTTATGTCACAATTACACTTATTTAACATGTGAAAGTGTATTCTGTTTTTACTCAAGTATTTAATTAGAGTGCTACAGTCTTTTTGTTTTAAATGTTAAGTGAAATAAGTAAAAATAGCATCCAGTTTGTAAATTTAGATTTTGCGTACATTTTGCCACATAAGAATAACTGAAGGTTACAATTCTATATGGCAGTACCTAATATCAAATTTTCAAACGCCAATGTCTTTGTTTGACCAAAAGTTAGCATATAACCTTGTTGTTCTAGGGTTATTACGTTTTATAGTTGAATTTTATTTTTGTTTATTATTCTTTGTTCTATATATCAGGATAATTTAGTTTGAGTAATTCTTTTATCTTAAATCTACATTTATAATTTGTTATACATATTTGCTCATAATGTTTGTAATTTTAGAAAGTGCACCGCGAAAAAAAGCCTTGAAAGAATCACTGCACCAAAAAAAAACTCTTTTTGAACGTCCGCTTTTTACTCTCTTTGTCTCTTAACATTTTAAACATTTTCGACACTTGTATAATATATTCTCTTAATCCGTCTCAATAACTCTACTTAATTTACAGGATTACAGGTTTTATTGAAAGCTAAGTGAATGTCTCCATGTCTCATTGGAAACCTTTTAACCAGGGATAAGGATTTAACCATTGTGTTTGGCTTAAACATATCAAAATCACTTTAATGAATGGTGGAATTTTATAATGGGGTGAGATTCATAGACTTTGATGAAATAAGTTTTCTTTTTTAGTCAGTAAGTATTTCATACCTGATACTGACTGGAAACCTTTTAACCAGGGATAAGGATTTAACCATTGTGTTTGGCTTAAACATATCAAAATCACTTTAATGAATGGTGGAATTTTATAATGGGGTGAGATTCATAGACTTTGATGAAATAAGTTTTCTTTTTTAGTCAGTAAGTATTTCATACCTGATACTGACTGAAATATTTGAGTGTTAGCATCGTACTCAAATAGGTGAATATGTAATTTTTCTTACTTTCAAGCCATCCTCTAGCTTCATTCATCAACATAATTACCTTAAGTTGATATTGATCTCATCGTATATTTTTTATAAGCCATTGACAATATGATCTTAATTGACAGTTATTAAGTTTTTACAAATTCTGAAATTTATTAGCCGTACTATTTATTTCATGTGAATTTGGGTTGTAAAACAAGAATAATGCTTAAATTATTGAATGCTCTAAATGAAGGTATTAGGTGTAGCCTATTATTTGTTGTGCAATGCTTATTTACTAAGATGTTTCCTGCGTTATCATATTCATCTTACATTACAACTGTGATGACTCAAGCATTTAAAGTATTTTAAAATAAGACAGGAGGACCTCTTACCCCTCCTCCCCCCGTCCCCACAGATGTAGCAAGTTTTTTCCCTTTAATTTAAAATAAAATAACATAATAGGAATTGGAAACAATTGCATGTTTTTTCAAATTAGTTCTTTAGATTTATATTTGCATATTTCATTTTTCATGACTCTATTACTTTGAATAATGTGCTTTCTTATAATTTAAAAAAAAACTAATTTAGGTGCTGATTAAAGATGACAAAGACATAATGGACAAGGCTGATAGAGAAAAGAAGTAAGCTTACTGTTGGGACCTTTTTTCAAGAATGTGTCCTAGTTGTAAAAGTTAAGAGCAGAGTTGAGTGTTTCTTTTGCATGGTTAGTATAGTTTTCATTGTGTATTCCAAACAGCTTTTCAAGGTTATACGTTCACTTTTTTTCTTTTTGGTGAAAAATTATTTTTAATGATATAGTGTGAAGGCAGGTTTTTTTTATTTTTTTTTATTTTGAAAAGTTTGATTGCAAATATAACTGTAATTCTATTTACTCCATTATTTTTACCATTTTATTTTAATTCTGTGTATACCCTTCTTTAAAATGTAAGTATCTTTGATATAAATAGTGTTTAATAAATTTTAAAAAGTGCGTTGGGAATGTATTACAGATACACTTTGACGTTTGATGCACCTTGATTTGATTTGTACTATTTAACTTTTTTAAGGCCTGCCAGCACTGTTGGGGAAATGGATCTTTGCCCACTACACCTTGTCTAATTCTAAGAAGTATGTTTGAATAAATAGTTAATTTTAACCCTTATTGGTGTTGTTTCCCTGATAATTTTTTTAAAATTTAACTCAAGCTTTTATTTCAAAATTTTAAAAATAAAACTTGAAAAGTTGCTTGAATTTGAATGTCTTGTCTAAGAGTAAGTCTTATATGGTTTTAATGTTTTGCACTAGTAAATTTTTATATTTTGTTTCTTTGTAACAGTCTCATGGAAGGCAAAGTAGTCATCCATAGTGATGAGAACGATTTTCTAAAGGCTGTTGGTTGCATCTTCGGGGCCTATTACACATTGAACAGTAAATTTGATGCAGAAGCAATCTCAACTTTGGAGTTTTTGCAAAGGTTAGATTTAATGATATTGCTACTTGTTTTATTTTTTTTACATTTTGTTTTCATATCTAATTAACTCATTAGCTCCTGATGCGACTAAATGCGTCCTGTTTAGAGTCCGTACGGATGAATCCCAATTTATCTGTTTGCATAGCTACGCACTCTTGATTTTTAGTTAAAAATAGCATCAAAATGTCATATTACCCGAGACTTCCGACTATTGCGTGATTCTACGAGATTTCAATAATAATTTCTTGATGTTCTTATTTTGTTTCACTTTCGATACATGTGTGATTTAGTTTGACCCCTATAAGGGCGCATTTAGCCTCATCAGGAGCTAATGAGTTAAGAAACTAAATTTTTAGCTGTTTTATATTCTACCTTGTCTTCTACTTCTAGTCATCATGTTATTATTGTCATACTTGTAGTCTATCAGATTGAAATCTCAGCCTCAAGGTTCAATATTCATTAATCAAATTTTAACGCATTAGCTCCTTTTGCGACTAAATGCGTCCTTATAGGGGTCGGTACGGTTGCGTCCAAATGCGTCTGTTTGTATAGCGACGCACTCTCGCATTTTTAGTTAAAAATAGCATTGAAATCTCGCTTTCCTCGAGACTTCCGGCTTTTGTGTGATTCTACGAGTTTTAAATAAAAATTATCGGAACATTTAATCTTTTTTCACTTTCGATCCATGTGTGTATTAGTTGACGTGTCTCTATCGAATGTGTATTCACCCGAGGTGTCGGAAATCGCGATATCGGTCTTTAATCTTCATTGTTTCTCAGTGCACGTTATATTATTATTAAACTTAATTCATTCCTGTATGTGTTAATCATTATATTTTTTAAGATAAATGAATATCTTTAGAAAAGAAAAACATTTTTATCATGAAATCAAACACTTAAAGAAGTTGCTTCCCTTTTGTCCAGAATATGGAATAGATACCGAAGTAGCCCTCCAGGAGCTATTCGGTTAATTAAAAAATTGTAATAGAAAATTTCTAAAAATAAATAAAAAAAAAAATATGTAAAAAATTCACGAAAAAGATATGTGACTAAAAAAAATTAAAAGAACATTTAAAAACATAAGCAAAAAAGTATATATATTTTTTTTTACACACACTTATAACATTGGCTGGTTTTGTAATCAGCTTGTATATAATTTTTAGAAACACTAACTGCTACCAATGTATTTGTGTTTTTACAACATTTAATGATCCTATTAAATGTATTTTCAGTTACAGAAAATATACATTTTATTCCTTTCGTTTAATAAGGTGCATAAAAGTTAAAAGATAATGGCAGCAGCTCACCCAATAAAGGAAATGCAAGAAAAGATGGCCTTAGCAGAAAAGTAGCTAGCCTAAAAAGGTATCTCTCGAACTTTGAATGCACACAAAGATGAATGTTAATACTGTTATGACCTGAATAGTCGTAATACATTTTTTTAACTTTTAAAATACTTTTCTCTTTTATTTGCTTCAAGTTAGTATTGTTGTCTCGATCTAACTTTTAAACAAGGGCTGAATTACTGGGGGTCGAAGTGCCCTAAAATGGGGGAGTGGTAGTTATCGTTTTTTTTTTCAAAATAACGTTAACTTATCGTTAACGGTGTCCGAAAAGTTTACGTCATTCGGTCGCTAAATAACAGTAAGTCATTAACGTTAAGTTATCGCTTCGGTAAGTTATCATAAACACCCCAATTATACGTTCCCTTAATGGCAGCTGTTTTCCAACACTGGGCTGTTATTTAACTGGAAGATTTTTTTACAGTGTTTGCGATGAGGGAAGAAAACTTTAAAACGTAAATAATATTGCAAAAGGAGCAACCAAATACAGAGCAATCAATAAAATGATCAGGAAAGAAATGAATAAAGCAAAAACAAACTGGATAAAACAACAATGCTCGGACATTGATGAAAATCTGCTAAGGAACAACTCAAAAGGCTAACATGATTGTCAAAGATCTGACATCCACAAAGCAAGGTCGCATCTCAACAATACAAGATAAATATGCGAAATGTATTACAGCAGAACAAGAAATAATTAAAAAATGGACCGAATACTGTTCTGAGCTATACAATGAAGACTAAACGTGCAATGAATCAGTGCTAAATTGCCCAACGTCATCTAACATAGAATTGCATTCCATTTTCCGTGATGAGGTGGAGCTGGCTGTGTGAAAGCTGAAAAAGTAAAAATCGGCTGGAGCAGACAACATCCCAGGTGAACTGATTCAGGCAGGAGTTGACCCAGCCATAAACATTCTAACCAACATATGTACCAAGATTTTGCAGATAGGAGAATGGCCAACACCCTGGGCTCAATTGCTTATTATAACGCTCCCGAAATGATATAGAAGAAGATATATTTTATAAAAAGGCAAAACAAAATTAAGCTTCTGGAAAACGAATGTAATAAATATTATGGAATTTTTTGCAAGGATTGATTATAAACATGTAGGGCGATATTCCAAGATATAATGTCGATGCTTTATTATTTTATAGAGAAATACACTATAACAAAATTTGTGTTAGCTTTTTTAAAGCGCATTCTACATTGTAAAATATTTTGTTGAAGAATTAAAACGTGATGTATATATTTACATTATCTATTTCTTGGTGGCCAGGGTCCAATGAACTATATAAAAAAAAATTAAATTAAAAAGTATCCTCTTTACCTTAAAGTTTTAAGCACGAAACTTTGTGAAAGTACTAAATAAACTGCCCCGACGATAATTTGTAAAATATTTATTTTAAGATTCCAACTCATGTAGTCCAAATTCATGTTTATCTTGTATTAAAAAGTTAATCATTACTAATTCTCCTAAATACCATGTAGTAAAAACATTGACTTTTGGAAGTTTTTTATTCCACACTGGTAACGTGTATCTCGACTCTCATACGGATGGTCACGAGTTCGAATCCACACGAAGGTGTAGATTCGTTCCCGGGGCCTGAGGAGTCCCCGAGTCACCCTGCTCTAAATAGGTACCTAATTAGACAATAGTTAGGCGGCTGGGGTAAGGCGTGGAACCCCTACAGCCGTGGCCTGTGACCGCTGCATCACTTGCCAACATCATATCTCATGGTCTGTGGACGCAATTATCCTCTGCATAGAAGAAGCGTCTGTATATCTAAGATAAGATAAGCGCGCTCTCCCGATAATAATGGCTGAAAATAATTTTAAAATTCCTCTAATTGCGGACCGGGGCCCAACTGTTTTATTTTCCTTTAATGTGCTATATTAACCAAATCAAGTCGCTCCAGTAACGTGTACTTTGGTACACGTACACAGAATTACATGGGGAATGTTCTTCAAAAATTACTTTTTCGTATTGAGCCAGGGAACAAAAACCATTTATATCCTTAAATGTTCTTTATAAGCGTTGAAAATCAATAATTGTCCTATTTCGCAGTATACACAAGCATGAAATTTTAGGAATCTATTGAGAACTCATTCCACACTGGTAACAGGCGAAAATATATTTAAGCCTTTTTTTCTAATATGGGCTTGTGGCCAAAATGCAGTCTTTTCATAATATGAGCTATTTCAAAACTGAACATCACTAATTATCATATTTCCTTTGTAGGTAGAAGTAGGAGACTTTAAAAATTTGAGGACTATACATCTGCACTTGTAAGAGATGTAAAAAAATATCAATAATCACACACTGGGGACAGAAACCCAAATGTATTTTGTTCTTAAATAAAAACGGACTCTTCACGTATTATCCAATTTTCCGTTAAGGTACAAACATGAAAATTTTGACGATAAGTTACTAAGAAAAATTTTACAACTCCTGCATCATGCATGCAAAAAAAACAGTTTTGTACAATTATACAGAAAACCTTATTTAAGACCCTGCAATAAATATATGTTTACGTA